>CM032356.1:935128-1003693 GCA_019023105.1 Diglossa brunneiventris | reverse complement strand
GGCTTGGAGCACCCGGGACAGTGGGGCTGGAACTGGAAGGGCTCTGAGGTCCCAAAGCCTCCCTGACCCCATCACCCAGAGCTTCAGGCAGGGCTGAGCCAAGCCCATGCCAAGAAGGAACAGAAATCAATTCAGCTGAAGTGCAAAGGGGGAGATGGAACGAAAGAGCTCCGGGACAATGCAGGGAGGACGGGCTGGGGACAGAGCAACACGAGTGGCTTTTGTTCCCAATTAACAGAGGAACAAATTCCTCAGGCTGCTGCAGACTTCAATTCTCTTTTTTTCCCCCTTTTTAAGCCTTCTGTAGTGGTTTGAGTCCCTCAGAACCATTTTCTTCTCATTAAGGGACATAAAAGCATTAGCAGCTTGTTTAATCTCAGCCTAACTTTTGTCATAAACAAATTAACTACTGAGCACGGCAGAAAAACAACAGTGACTTCAGGAGTGGTGCAACTGCCCTGGAAAAAGGGCAAAAAAGGTTTAAAATTAATGCCTGCCTAGGATGGGCCTGGCAGCAGCTTAAACCTCGTGATTCTGTGGTCTATCCAATCAAGACAGCAGCAAAAATCCAAAAAATCTCCAAAGATTTCCCCCTGAGGTGGTGGGGAAAGCAAGGGGAAAATTCTTGTTTTCATTCTGCCAATCAATCAAGAATTAAGGCCAGAATTGAAGCCCAACATTTAAACCCAAAATCTATGACCAAATCAAAACTCGAGCTCAAAACTTGAGCTCAAAACTTAAATCTCAAATTTAAGCCCAGAATTTAATTAAGGCCCAGAACTGAAGCCCAAAGTCAAGCCCAAAATTCATACCCCAAACTGAAATCCTAAAATTTAAACCCCAAATTTAAGCCCAGAACTAAAGCCCAAAATTTAGGCTCAAAATTTAAACCCCAAATTTAAGTCCAGAACTGAATTAAAGCCCAGAACTGAAGCCCAAAATCAAGCCCAAAATTTAAATCCCAAATATAAACCCTAGAATTTAAACCCCAAATTTAAGCCCAGAACTAAACCCCAAAATTTAAGCTCAACATTTCAATCCCAAATTTAAGCCTAGAACTGAATTAAAGCCCAGAACTGAAGTCCAAAATTTAACCCCAAAATTTAAACCAGAACTGAATTCAAGTCCAGAACTGAAGCCCAAAATTTAAACCCCAAATCAAGCCCAAAATTTAAGCTCAACATTTCAATCCCAAATTTAAGCCCAGAACTGAATTTAAGCCCAGAACTGAAGCCCAAGGCCAAAATTTCAGCTCAGAATTTAAAGACAAAATCGGAGCCCACTCTGTCACGCACACAGGTCCACACTCATACCAAAAATACAGAAAAATTGATTTTTTGATCTTTTTGGCAGATAGAAAATCCTCAATCCTAACACTAAAACGATTCCCAGGTGGATTTGTCCCCCTCCTCCTGCCCTGACATTCCCCTCCCCACCCAATTCCCAGTTTCCAACAGAAATTATTCCAATCTGGAAAATTCCACAGAACACCAGGGACAGCCCATTACTGCCAGGTGCAAAACAAAGCAGGAGAGCAGCACCAAAGCTGATTTTAATAATAATAATTAAGTTGATTTTTGCCAATAATTCTGCCAATAATTATTATTTTTAATAATAATTGAGTTGATTTTAATAATAGTAAATAAAAATAAAAAATAAAAATAAAAATAAAATAAAAATAAAAATAAAAATAAATTAAAATAAAAATTAAAATTAAAAAATCTTCCTGTTTTTCCAGCTGGAACACCTCGGTCCCAGCAGGAATGGCAGGAATTCCCATTTATTCCTGGGAATATTTGGGATCAGAAATTCCGGGATTTGGGAATTTTGGGATTGGGGAATTCTGGGATTGGGGAATTTTGGGAATATTTGGGATGGGGAATTCCAGGATTTGGGAATTCTGGGAATTTTGGGATTGGGGAATTCCTTCATTGAGAAATTTTAGGAGTATTTGGGACGGGGAATTCTGGGTTTGGGGAATTCTGAGATTGAGGAATTTTGGGAATATTTGGGATGGGGAATTCAGGGATTGGGGGATTTGTGGGAATATTTGTCCACATTTCATCATTTCTTCAGTGGCATCTGACACAGCAAATCCCGGAATTCCACAATCCCAAAATTTTGGAATTTTCCATCCCAAATACTCCCAAAATTCCCAAATCACGGAATTCCTAAATCCCAAAATTCAAGAATTTCTCATCCCAAATATTCCCAAAATTCCCAAATCACGGAATTCCTGAATCCCAAAATTCAAGAATTTCCCATCCCAAATATTCCCAAAATTCCCAAATCCCAAAATTCCTAAATCCCAAAATTCAAGAATTTCTCATCCCAAATATTCCCAAAATTCCCAAATCCCGGAATTCCTGAATCCCAAAATTCAAGAATTTCCCATCCCACATATTCCCAAATCAGGGAATTCCTGAATCCCAAAATTCAAGAATTTCCCATCCCAAATATTCCCAAAATTCCCAAATCCCAGAATTCCTCCTTTTTTCCACAGCTCCAGGAGGAAACAATTCCCAACTTTGTGTGAGGAGTCACAAACCACAAGGGCTTGAGCAGAATGACAGTGAATTTATCACAGGGTGGAAAAGTAGAATTTTGGGGTTTGCAGAATGGGGGTTCATGATCTAAGATGGAGGAATCTGGGTGTGTCCTGTCCTTCTTGTCCTCCCTGTTCTGGGTGGTGGTGGCACTTCTGGATTGGTTTAGAGACAAACTGTCTGACATAGGGGGTAGGTATTGGGAAATTATTGTAAATAAAGCACAGGCAGTTCTTAGTATAAAAAGATAACATTGGCCTGAGGGTGTGGAAAAAGTAGAATTTTGGAAAAGTAGGATTTGGGGTTTGCAGAATGGGGGTTCAAGAGGCAAGATGGAGGAATCTGGGTGTGTCCTGTCCTTCTTCTCCTTCTTGTCCTCCACCTTCTGCTGCGGTGGTGACACTTCTGGATTGGTTTAGAGTAGAGACAAACTGTCTGACATAGGGAATAGGTATTGGGAAATTATTGTGAATAAAGCACAGGTAGTTCTTAGTATAAAAAGATAACACCACCCTGAGGGTGTGGTAAAAGTAGAATTTTGGAGTTTTAGAATGGAGGCTCAAGATGCAAGACAGAGGAATCTGGGCATGTCCTGTCCTGTCTTTCTTCTTGTCCTCCACCTTCTGCTGTGATGGTGGCACTTCTGGATTGGTTTAGAGTAGAGACAAACTGTCTGGCATAGGGAATAGGTATTGGGAAATTATTGTGAATAAAGCACAGGCAGTTTTTAGTATAAAAAGATAACATTGGCCTGAGGGTGTGGAAAAAGTAGAATTTTGGAAAAGCAGAATTTTGGAAAAGTAGAATTTTGAGGTTTTAGAACGGGGGTTCAGGAGGCAAGACGGAGGAATCTGGGTGTGTCCTGTCCTTCTTATCCTTCTTGTCCTCCACCTTCTGCTGGGATGGTGGAACTTCTGGATTGCTTCAGGGTAGAAGCTCACTGTCTAACATAGGGAATAGGTATTGGGAAATTATTGTAAATAAAGCACAGGTCGTTCTTAATATAAAAAGATAACACCGGCCTGAGGGTGTGGAAAAAGTAGAATTTTGGAAAAGTAGAATTTTGGAGTTTTAGAATGGAGGCTCAAGATGCAAGACAGAGGAATCTGGGCATGTCCTGTCCTGTCTTTCTTCTTGTCCTCCACCTTCTGCTGTGGTGGTGGCACTTCTGGATTGGTTTAGAGACAAACTGTCTAACATAGGTGACAGGTATTGGGAAATTATTGTGAATAAAGCACAGGCAGTTTTTAGTATAAAAAGATAACATTGGCCTGAGGGTGTGGAAAAAGTAGAATTTTGGAAAAGTAGAATTTCGGAGTTTTAGAATGGAGGCTCAAGATGCAAGATGGAGGAATCTGGGCATGTCCTGTCCTGTCCTTCTCCTTGTCCTCCACCTTCTGCTGTGGTGGTGGCACTTCTGGATTGGTTTAGGGTAGAAGCTCACTGTCTAACATAGGGAATAGGTATTGGGAAATTATTGTGAATAAATTTTAGTATAAAAAGATAACATTGGCCTGAGGGTGTGGAAAAGTAGAATTTTAGAAAAGTAGAATTTTGGAGTTTTAGAATGGGGGTTCAGGAGGCAAGATGGAGGAATCTGGGTGTGTCCTGTCCTTCTTCTCCTTCTTGTCCTCCACCTTCTGCTGTGATGGTGGCACTTCTGGATTGGTTTAGAGACAGACTGTCTGACATAGGGGATAGGAACTGGGAAATTATTGTGAATAAAGCACAGGCAGTTTTAGTATAAAAAGCTGACACTGCCCTGAGGTGTCAGTGTGCCTCAACCCGACCTGCCGGACAGATCTCAGCAGGACAGACAGACAGACAAATGTATAGATAACAGCAAATAAACAACCTTGAGAACCAGAGCCAAGGAATCCTGACTTCTTCTTCAGTCTTGGGGCTGGGAAAAAGAGACTTTCCAACACCTCGGGGTCACCTCCACACCACAGACATTCCCGAGAGGCTTCCCCATGGATTGGGGCTGGGCCTGGCTTCCCTCCGAGGTTTGGGGAGGAAATTGGGACATTTGGTGCCAGCAGATCTTGGGGAAGGTGGTGGTGCCACCAAAGCTGAGGAGACACAAGGATTGGGAAGCAGCAGCCAAAGGAAAACTGGGAGTGATTGCAGAGGCCAAGGAGGATGAAAGTCAGCACAGGCCCAGGGAAATGGAGCAGGAACCCAAAGGGATCGGGGGGAAGGAGAGACCCCAAGTCACCCCCAGGCACAGCTCCTCATGTGCTGATCCATGAAAAACAAAGGAATTTGGTTTGGATTTGAAGGGAAAAGGCTGGGGAGAACAGGGGAGCACAAAGCCTTGGGAAAAGTCCTCTGCTATAAAAACATGGAATGAGCAAGGCTGGAAAGCCCTCAGAGATCCTCCAGCTCACCCCATAGCCCTGCACCACCGTGCTGACAACAAACCCCGTCCCAAGAGCCACATCCAGGCCCTTCTGTCCCCTCCAGGGAGGCAATCCCAGCCCCAAGCCCTGACCCCCTCCAGGGGGAGACCCCCAGAGCTCCTCCGGACCCTCCACTCTGCAGCTGCTGGCCCTGGAGCTGAAGGAATCTCATCCCATAAATGTCCCAGCCCTCCCCAGCTCTGCCCACAGATTATTTTACCACAGAACAATTTCAATGTCGATTCTCGCTGTGTTATTGCCCAATAAAAGCTCCTTCTGTTGTCTTATGCATGTCTCCACGAGTGCATTTGGTTTTTTGAAGCATTCTTGGCTCGAGGCCTCGCCCCCTCCTCTCTCTGCTGGGAAGAAATGTTGTCACAGCATCCAGCAGAGGCACAACAAATCCTGGGGACGTGCCTGACATTAAACACCCCTCAAAAACCCCATCCTGAGGGACAGCAGCTGATGGAGCACTTCCAGCAGTGGGACAGCACCAGCAGCAGCCGGGGACCTGCTCACCCAGGGATCTGTTGGTGCAGAGATTTGTTCACCCAGGGATTTGTTCACACAGAGATTTATTCACACAGAGATTTGTTCACCCAGGGATTTATTCACCCAGGGATTTGCTCACCCAGGGATTTATTCACCCAGGGATTTGTTCACACAGAGATTTATTCACCAGAGATTTATTCACACAGAGATTTGTTCACCCAGGGATGTGCTCACCCAGGATCTGTTCACCCAGGGATTTATTCACACAGAGATTTGCTCACCCAGGAATTGCTCAGACAGGGATCTGTTAGTGCAGAGATTTGTTCATCCAGGGATTTGCTCACCCAGGGATTTGCTCACCCAGGATCTGTTCACCCAGGGATTTATTCACACAGAGATTTGCTCACCCAGGGACTTGCTCACCCAGGATTTGCTCATCCAGGGATCTGTTCACCCAGGGATTTTTCTCACCCAGGGAATTGCTCACCCAGGGATCAGCTCATCCAGGGATTTTCTCACCCAGGGATCTGTTTGTGCAGGGATTTGCTCACCCAGGGATTTATTCACACAGAGATTTGCTCACCCAGGGATTTATTCACACAGAGATTTGCTCACCCAGGGATCTGTTTGTGCAGGGATTTGTTCACCCTGGGATTTCCTCACCTAGGGATTTGCTCAACAGGATCTGTTCACACAGGGATTTATTTACTCAGGGAATTGCTCACTCAGGATTTGCTCACCCAGGGATCTGTTTGTGCAGGGATTTGCTCACCCAGGGATGTGCTCACCTAGGGATCTGTTCACTCAGGGATTTGTTCATCCAGGAAATTGCTCACACAGGGAATTGCTCACCCAGGGATTTATTCACCCAGGGATTTATTCACCCAGGGAATTGCTCACAGAGGGATCTGTTCACCCAGAGATCTGCTCACTCAGGGATTTGGTTCATCCAGGGATCTGCTCACCCAAGGAATTGCTCACCCAGGGATTTCCTCACCTACGGATTTGCTCACCCGGATCTGTTCACACAGGGATTTATTTAACTCAGGGATTTGCCCACCCAGGAAATTGCCCACCCAGGGATTTGCCCACCCAGGGATTTTCTCACCCAGGGAATTGCTCACCCAGGGAATTGCTCACCCAGGGATTTGCCCACCCAGGGAATTGCTCACCCAGGGAATTGCCCACCCAGGGATTTGCTCACCCAGGGAATTGCCCACCCAGGGAATTGCTCACCCAGGGATTTGTTCACCCAGGGATGTGCTCACCCAGGGAATTGCTCACCCAGGGATTTGCCCACCCAGGGATTTTCTCACCCAGGGAATTGCTCACCCAGGGATTTGCTCACCCAGGGATTTGCCCACCCAGGGATTTGCCCACCCAGGGATTTTCTCACCCAGGGAATTGCTCACCCAGGGAATTGCAGAGGAAGGCAGCAGCCTCCCTGCCTGGCACCCCATCCCTGTCCCTGCAGCTCCCCCTCCTGCCCTGGGGATGGAGGTCAGCCCGAGGTCCCCTGGGGGCAGCAGTTGGCTGGGATGGCCCCGTGCAGCTCCTGCCTGCCATCCCTTGTGCTGGGGAGCTCCTGCTTCCAGCTGCAGATGGATCCACCCACAGCACTCAGCTGTGCCAGGGGAAATTCCTCCCTGCCAGCCCCTCACAGCCTCTGCCAGGATGGCTGGGACTGGAGTGGGCCCTAAACACCAGCCCAGGCCCCATGGGGCACCTTCCAGAGCCACATCCAGCCTGGGCTGAGAGCAGAGGAGAGCGAGGCTCCTGCTAAACCCTGGGAGCTCCTCAATCCCTTCCTGGTAAACCTTGGGAGCTCCTCCTTCCCATCCTGGTAAAGCTTGGGAGCTCCTCAATCCCTTCCTGGTAAACCTTGGGAGCTCCTCAATCCCTTCCTGGTAAACCTTGGGAGCTCCTCAATCCCTTCCTGGTAAACCCTGGGAGCTCCTCAATCCCTTCCTGGTAAACCTTGGGAGCTCCTCAATCCTTCCTGGTAAACCTTGGGAGCTCCTCAATCCCTTCCTGGAAAACCTTGGAGCTCCTCAATCCCTTCCTGGTAAACCCTGGGAGATCCTCCTTCCCTTCCTGGTAAACCCTGGGAGCTCCTCAATCCCTTCCTGGTAAACCTTGGGAGCTCCTCAATCCCTTCCTGGTAAACCTTGGGAGCTCCTCAATCCCTTCCTGGTAAACCTTGGGAGCTCCTCAATCCCTTCCTGCTAAACCTTGGGAGCTCCTCAATCCCTTCCTGCTAAACCTTGGGAAATCCTCAATCCCTTCCTGGCAAACCTTGGGAGCTCCTCAATCCCTTCCTGCTAAACCTTGGAGATCCTCAATCCCTTCCTGGAAAAACCTTGGGAGATCCTCAATCCCTTCCTGGAAAACCTTGGGAGCTCCTCAATCCCTTCCTGGTAAAGCTTGGGAGCTCCTCAATCCCTTCCTGGTAAACCCTATGAGATCCTCAATCCCTTCCTGGTAAAGCCTGGGAGCTCCTCAATCCCTTCCTGGCAAAGCCTGGGAGCTCCTCAATCCCTTCCTGGAAAACCTTGGGAGATCCTCAATCCCTTCCTGGTAAACCTTGGGAGCTCCTCAATCCCTTCCTGCTAAACCTTGGGAGCTCCTCAATCCCTTCCTGCTAAACCTTGGGAAATCCTCAATCCCTTCCTGGCAAACCTTGGGAGCTCCTCAATCCCTTCCTGCTAAACCTTGGGAGATCCTCAATCCCTTCCTGGAAAACCTTGGGAGATCCTCAATCCCTTCCTGGAAAACCTTGGGAGCTCCTCAATCCCTTCCTGGTAAAGCTTGGGAGCTCCTCAATCCCTTCCTGGTAAACCCTATGAGATCCTCAATCCCTTCCTGGTAAAGCCTGGGAGCTCCTCAATCCCTTCCTGGCAAAGCCTGGGAGCTCCTCAATCCCTTCCTGGCAAAGCCTGGGAGCTCCTCAATCCCTTCCTGGAAAACCTTGGGAGATCCTCAATCCCTTCCTGGTAAACCTTGGGAGCTCCTCAATCCCTTCCTGGTAAACCTTGGGAGCTCCTCAATCCCTTCCTGCTAAACCTTGGGAGCTCCTCAATCCCTTCCTGGTAAACCTTGGGAGATCCTCAATCCCTTCCTGGTAAACCTTGGGAGATCCTCAATCCCTTCCTGGTAAACCTTGGGAGATCCTCAATCCCTTCCTGGAAAACTTTGGGAGCTTCTCAATCCCTTCCTGGTAAAGCTTGGGAGATCCTCAATCCCTTCCTGGTAAAGCTTGGGAGCTCCTCAATCCCTTCCTGGTAAAGCCTGGGAGCTCCTCAATCCCTTCCTGGTAAAGCCTGGGAGCTCCTCAATCCCTTCCTGGTAAAGCTTGGGAGCTCCTCAATCCCTTCCTGGTAAAGCCTGGGAGCTCCTCAATCCCTTCCTGCTAAACCCTGGGAGCTCCTCAATCCCTTTAACCCAACAGGAGCCATCCCAGCAGCAGCTCCCGAAGGAAAGGCCCCAGAGGGGACTCCAGGCAGGGACAGGAATGTCCTGACCCCGTTTGTGTCCCCAGCACAGCCTCAGCCACAGGAGCCGCCCCATGCCCAGCCCAGTCTGGGATCAGAGGACACGGAGGTGGCTCCAGGTGATGGAATCCATGTCCTGGAACCCTCTGGGGCACCTGCCTGGCACCCCAGCCTGGCACAGGAGCTGGAGGGGACCAGTGCTGGGGGCAGAGCCCACAGGACACCCCAGCACCACCAGGGACATGGGGTTCCACGCCTGAGTCCCTGTGAGGGGGTTTAGGAACGAGAATCCCTTTGGGTCCCTTGGAGAAGACTCAGGTCATGATCCCAAAAGCAGAGAGGTTCTGCAGGAGACAGCCTCAAAAACCCAGTGGGGCTTTCCCAGAGAGAAAACTGCGAATGGCAGAACATTTCCTGTGCTCTCCTCTCCTCCTGTGGCTCTCCATCACCCCATTTCACATGGGGCTTCCTCAAAGAGAAAACTGGGAATGGCAGAACATCTCCTGTGGTCTCCTGTCCTCCTGTGGCTCTCCATAACCTCATTTCACATGGGGCTTCCCCAGAGAGGAAACTGGGAATGGCAGAACATTTCCTGTGCTCTCTTCTCCTCCTGTGGCTCTCCATCACCCCATTTCACATGGGGCTTCCCCAGAGGGAAAACTGGGAATGGCAGAACATCTCCTGTGGTCTCCTGTCCTCCTGTGGCTCTCCATAACCTCATTTCACATGGGGCTTCCCCAGAGGGAAAACTGGGAATGGCAGAACATCTCCTGTGCTCTCCTCTCCTCCTGTGGCTCTCCATCACCTCACTTCTCCAGGCTGATGTTCCCCCCACATCCCCAGGAGCTGCAGAGTCAAAATTTGGGATGCACAGCACACGGGGATGATGAATTTCCAATTGAACTTCCCAAAAGTTTCATCAGAGGAATGTTTTATCAGCCACATCCTCCGAGAGGGAAGCTGGACTCAAAGGCAATGGATTTGGGATTTGTGAGGACCAGAGGAGGCCAGGACTCACATTCCCATGGGAATGTTTGTGTCTGCTGAAGAGAAGAACAGAAATGGGCTTAAATTGCCCAGGAGAAATTGGCTAAACATTGGATGGAGTTTCCTGACTCTGAGAGGGGCTGAAATCCAGGAGGGCTCACCAGGGAATGTTCTGGAATCCCTTTAAATTGATCATCCCAAGGAGCAAATCAAAAAACCCCAAGGAGGAGCAGCCTCATTGTGTTTGCTGCTCCAGAGACCAAACACCTCCCAGGCAGGGACAGGATTCTGGAGGTCCCCAAAATCCCATTTCCCACAGATTCAACTCCAGAAGAGCTGGAGTTCTGTGGAAACCCCCTGACCCTCACCAGATCCCCCCTGGTTTCACCAGGAGCTGAAAGAAGGGATGGCTCTGACTCTGGGCATCAAACCCTGCCAGGCTTTCCAAGGATTTCTGAGGGCCCACCTCAGCTTTCACTGATGGCACCACCCAAATCCCCATTTCCACCCCTGGCACAAGATCAGGGCTTAAAATCATGGGATGGTTGGGGTTGGAAGGGGTCTGGAGGATCATCTCATTCCGTGAGCAGGGACACCTCCCACTGTCCCAATGGCCAGGCTGGCCTTGGACACTCCCAGGGATCCTGGGGCAGCCCCAGCTGCTCTGGGCACCCTGTGCTGGGTAAATATCCCAAAGGCTCCTGAAGAGCTCGGGGATGACCATAAAACACTTTCAGACCATAAATCGGTGGGAAAACAGAGCTGCCATAAAGCCACAGCCACCTCTGGGATGGGATCCAGCTCCTCCTTGCCAGACAAGAGTCCCGAGGAAATGAGGGCTAATTGCCCTAATTAACAATGAAATGGAACAAGCCAGAATGTCCCTATTAAAGAAGGAATTTCTGATCTCCAAGCCACGAGGAAGAGCTTGACCAAATCCACCTTCTAAAAAAGGCAGGAATGGAGGGAACAAGCCCAATGCAGGGAAAGCAGAGGACACATGCAGGATGGGGAGAGGTGGCCACGGGCTGAGCTTCCAAGGGGGGAGGGAGGACAATGGGAACAATTCCCGGGAACAAAAGCTGGAAGGACACTTGATTTGAGCCATGTGTGGGACAGGAATGCTCCCAGAGCCGGGTGAGAGAAACCCCAGCCCGTCCAAGCTGGGGAACGTTAAGGCAGGGATGAATCATCTTCCCAAAGCCTGGAAACAGCACTCAAACCCCAAAAGGAGCCCTGTAAACCCCAAAAGGACCCCTGGAAACAACACTCAAACCCCAAAAGGATCCTTGTAAACAACACTCAGACCCCAAAAGGACCCCTGTAAACCCCAAAAGGACCCCTGGAAACAACAGTCAAACCCCAAAAGGACCCCTGGAAACTCCAAAAGGAGCCCTGGAAACAACACTGAAACCCCAAAAGGACCCCTGGAAACAACAGTCAAATCCCAAAAGGACCCCTGTAAACCCCAAAAGGACCCCTGGAAACAACACTGAAACCCCAAAAGGAGCCCTGGAAACAACACTGAAACCCCAAAAGGACCCCTGTAAACAAGGCTCAAACCCCAAAAGGACCCCTGTAAACCCCAAAAGGAGCCCTGTAAACAATACTCCAATCCCAAAAGGACCCTGTAAACAAGGTACAAACCCCAAAAGGAGCCCAAAAGGAGCCCTGTAAACAAGGCTCAAACCCCAAAGGAGCCCTGTGAGCAATTGGGATCCCTGTAAACAACACTCCAACCCCAAAAGGACCCCAGTAAACAAGGCTCAAACCCCAAAAGGACCCCTGTAAACAATTGGGACCCCTGTAAACAAGGCTCAAACCCCAAAAGGACCCCTGTAAACAATTGGGACCCCTATAAACAAGGCTCAAACCCCAAAAGGACCCCACAGCAGAGCCAGTCACACACGGCCCCGTGGCTGGAACGGGGACAATCGTTGAGAAGAGCGTGGGAATTGGGGACACGGAGGCACAGGAATGGGCCATGGCCATGGGGAGCACCACAAATGTTCTGCTGAGGGTCCCTGCATGTCTGGGGACAGGGGACAGGGCACACCAGAGTGGGGTCAGCTGTGGGGTTTGGGACAGGGGACAGAGCTCAGGCAATCAGCTGTGGGGTTTGGGACAGAACACACCAGAGTGGGGTCAGCTGTGGGGTTTGGGACAGGGGACAGGACACACCAGAGTGGGGTCAGCTGTGGGGTTTGGGACAGAACACAGGAGTGGGGTCAGCTGTGGGGTTTGGGACAAGGGACAGAGCTCAGGCAATCAGCTGTGGGGTTTGGGACAGGACACACCAGAGTGGGGTCAGCTGTGGGGTTTGGGGAGGGGGATCAGCTGCTCTGCCCTGCCCTGCCCAGGGGGATTCCCAGCCTGACCTGCAGTGGAACTCTGACTTTTCCAGGGTGTGAGACCACAGCGATGTCACCTCCATTGGGAACTTGGATGGGAAGGGAATTCCAAGCCCAGAGCACGGGGCAGGCAAATCCCAGCCAGAAAATCCTCACAGAAAATCCCAGCCAGAAAATCTCAGTCAGAAAATCCTCACAGAAAATCCCAGTCAGAAAATCCCAGCCAGAAAATCCTCACAGAAAATCCTCACAGAAAATCCTCACAGAAAATCTCAGTCAGAAAATCCTCACAGAATATCCCAGTCAGAAAATCCTCACAGAAAATCCTCACAGAAAATCCTCACAGAAAACCCCAGTCAGAAAATCTCAGTCAGAAAATCCTCACAGAAAATCCTCACAGAAAATCCTCACAGAAAATCCTCACAGAAAACCCCAGTCAGAAAATCTCAGAAAATCCTCACAGAATATCCCAGTCAGAAAATCCCAGTCAGAAAATCCTCACAGAAAATTCCAGTCAGAAAATCCCAGTCAGAAAATCCTCCCAGAAAATCCTATTCTGGACAAAGCACCTTGGATATGGCCGGACTCCATCCCAAAGGGTTTTTCCAGCCTAAAAACCATTTTCTAATTCCCACAATGAACCCACAACCCACTCCCACCCCCCAAATCAAAGAGCACCACAAGGAAACAGCTCCAGAGCAGGGAGAACCAGACCGGCTGTCCTGACCCTCATTTGCCAGCAGGGCTGCTTTTCCCAGGCCACCCCCTAAGGAAAAAATTCCCTTTTCCAGGGAAATGCCCCTGGCAAGGCCCAGATTCACTAAGAGTGCTGGGAGAGCCCTCCTCCTCCTCCTCCTCCTCCTCCTCATCCTCATTTCTCCATTCCCAATAAATCACCACGTTCCTCTCAGGGAACTTAAGGTCACTTTTTTTTTCTGTAGTGGGAAAGAATTCAGGACAAAGAAAATTTATAATTTTAACCAAGAGTTTGAGGGAGAAAAATCACCCAAACCCAGTGGGACAGCATAGAGAAAACTGAGAAAATAATTAAATATTATTATTAATATAACAATTATTATAGTTATTATTAAATAATATTCTATTATTATTAATAGAATTAATAATTATTAATATTATTAAATATTTTATTGTTAAATATAATAATTAAAATAATTAATAATAAATTAAAATTTATGTGCAAACACCTCAACAAAACATCGTGGATGGTCCTGAGGGAGGTGTCTGCTCATCCTGGGGGTTCTCAAAGCTCAGCACAGACCCAACCTGGCCAACCACTGCAGATCCACGAGGAATTGTTGGATTTTATAAGTTATATTGTTACATTTTTGTATTTTTATATGTTATATGTTATTTTGTTGTATTTATGAGGTAGAAGGGCCCAGAGCTCCCAGTCCCACACACAAGCCCCCAAAAATGAGCTGTTTGTGCTGGAAATAATTCTGCTTCCCAACCTGTTCTACAAAACCCCAGTGGAAGCAAAGCTGGGCTTATTTAGGCTTCAAACTGAGCCCAGCCCAGATTTCAGCCTCCCTCTGCTCTTCTCTCATTTCCCTCTTAATTGCCTTCATCTAATTAAAGAACTTCATTAGCCCAGGTTTGACTCTCATTAAACTTGGCCTTTTTTTTCCCCTCATCACTTTTGTGTCATTTTAAAGCCTTGGGATGTTATTTTTAGGGGATTTGGGAGCTTTGTCTGCCTCTGGGAAATCAAGGGCTGCTCCCAGGACGTGTCCAGGGCCAGGAGGGAATTCCAGGCTGGATAAACCATCCTGGGATGCAGCAACAGCTCCTGAGCACCCCAAAATTAACAAGGGAACACTGGGATCAACCTGCAGCCCCTGCTCAGTGCTCCTAAACCCCTCTGCAAAGCGTCCTCAGGGACTGAATTAACTGAAAATCATGGCAATTAACTGAAAACCAGGGCAATTAGCTAAAAACCACAGCAATTAATTGAAAACCGTGGCAGTTAATTTAAGAGCATGAAAAAAATTTGAAAACCATGAAAAAAAAAAATTGAAAGCCATGAAAAATTTTAAATCATGAAAAAAAAAATTTAATCATGGCAATTAAATAAAAACCATGGCAATTAATGAAAAACCATGAAAAATTTGAAAATTGTGGCATTTAATTGAAAATCATGGCAATTAATTGAAAGCCATGGAAAAAAACTTGAAAGTCATGGCAATCAACTGTAAATCGTGGCAATGAATTGTAAATCATGGCAATTAACTGAAAACCATGAAAAAATTCAAAACCATGGCAATTAATTGATAACCATAGCAATTAATTGAAAACCATGGCAATTAATTGAAAATCATGGCATTTAATTGAAACCCATGGCAATTAACTAAAAACCATGGCAATTAATGGAAAAACCATGAAAAAAAAATTGAAAATTGTGGTAATTAATTGAAACCCATAGCAATCAACTGTAAATCATGGCAATTAATTGAAAACCATGAAAAAATTAAAAGCCATGGAAATTAATTAAAAATCATGGCAGTTAATTGTAAACTATGGCAATTAATTGAAAACCACGGCAATTAATTGAAAGCCATGAAAAAAAATTGAAAGCCATGAAAAATTTTAAATCATAAAAAAAATTTAAATCATGGCAATTAACTGGAAACCATGAAAAAAAAAAATGAAAATCATGGCAATTAATTAAAAACCATGGCAATTAATTGAAAACCATGGCAATTAATTGTAAATATGGCAATTAACTGTAAACCATAGCAATTAATTGAAAACCATGACAATTAATTGAAAACCATGGCAATTAATTGAAAATCATGGCAATTAATGGAAAACCATGAGAAAAAAATTGAAAATCATGGCAATTAATTAAAAATCATGACAATTAATTGTAAACCATGGCAATTAATTGAAAATCATGGCAATTAATTAAAAATCATGACAATTAATTGTAAACCATGGCAATTAATTGAAAATCATGGCAATTAATTGAAAATCATGGAAAAATAAAAAAACATAGCAATTAATTAAAAATCATGACAATTAATTGTAAACCATGGCAATTAATTGTAATCATGGCAATTAACTGAAAACCCTGGCAATAAATCTGCTGGGATAACTCAGTGCATGGGATTAACCAGGGCAGGGGTGCAGTGGGAAGAGCAGAGTGACTGGATCACACCTTCCAGAGTTATTCCTGATATTCCCAAATCCTTCCCTCCCACACCCAGCACATCCCAAGCGATCTCCAGCATCCTTCAAAGTCCTTTTATTCCCAATTTCCTCTGCCCAGCCCGGGAACGGCCAAACCCCGATCCCGGATTTTGCCACTGGATGGCACCAGAGGAAATCCTAAAACTTCCAGCCCGGATTCAGAAAGCAAAATTCAAACCCTAAAGGCACCAGAGGAAAAATCCTAAAATTTCCAGTCCTAATTCAGAACTCGGGGAAAGCAAAATCCAAACCCTAAAGGGAAGAACCTATGGGAGGGTTTGGGGAAGGAAAATGTGGATTTGTTGGAAGGAGTCCAGAAGAGGTCCCAGAGCTGCTCTGGGAGAGCTGGGAATGTTCCCCTGGAGAAGGGAAAACTCCAGGGAATCCTCAGAGTCCCTGGAGGGGCTCCAGGAGAGCTGCAGAGGGACTGGGGACAAGGGACAGAGGGACAGGACTGGGAAAGGGGACAATGGGCTGGGATTTCATCAAGGAATTCCCGGCTGGGCTGGAATTCCCAGATTTGCTGTGGCTGCCCCTGGATCCCTGGCAGTGCCCAAGGCCAGGCTGGATCCACCTGGGACACTGGGAGGTGTCCCTGCCCATGGATGGAATTTAAGGTCCCTTCCCACCCAAACCATCCCATAATTCCAATCCAGGGTTCCACCAATTATTTAATTCAGTGTTCAAACCCAACATTCCTGCCTGCACTGGGGGATATTCCCTATTTATTTCCAGATTCTGGGATATTCTGAGCTGGAAGGGACCTCAGGGATCAATTCCTGCTCCTAAATGACTCAGACAGGGACTGAACCCTCCAACCAACCAAGCCCATCTCAGGCTCTAAAACTGCCCTAAATTACCCTAAATATCATTTATTTGTAATTCTTTGTCCATAAATCCTTCTGGAGGAGTCACAGGCCCTGCATTGCCAAGCCCTGGATGAGCTCAGCCTCCATCCATGGAGCAGCACTCCCCAGCCCAGGCTCCCTGAGGGATAATTCATTTGTTTTTTGGGGTTTGCTTCTGTTTGCAGAGGATTTGGGATTCCCTGGAGATGGAGGCTGTGGCCATTCCCAGCCTGTGCTGAGGACAAGCTCCCTTTGGATTTGTGCTAGGAATTTTCAGCAGGGGAAATCTTCATTTTTAATCAAGATTCCCAGTGGCCAGGCTGTCTGGGCCAACAACAGCAGGGAGAAATTGGAGTTAAAATGAAGAATTTAATGAAGATTCCCAGTGGCCAGGCTGTCTGGGCTAACAACAGCAGGGAGAAATTGGAGTTAAAATCCTCTTGGCACTCGTGGGACCTTCAAACCAACGAGGAAATCCTTTTTCCTTGGATACTTGGCCCAACTGGACCAAATCCCAGCATTTCCTGCCACAGGCTGTGTTTGAAGACACTCGGACCTGGCTTTTAATTACTCTCATTTAATTTTGGCCCTGTTTTGGGGCCAGTGCAGGTTATTAATTGCTCAGAATTCAGAGGTGCTTTGTGGGAAGCAGGAATGAACGTGGCTGTGGCTCCCAGGGATTCTCCTTAGGGACGTGTCCTGCTGAGGGGTGGGAGGGGGATTTTTGTCCTGTGCCAGGGATGCCAAGGAAAGCAGGAACTGCTTTGGTTCCCTGTGGAGCAGCAGGTGAGGGATGGATAATCCAGGCTGGCAGTGCCAGGGGAGTTTTCCAAAGGGCACTGCAGCAAATTCCAGGGGAGGGAAGGGATTCCTTACCCTGGCTGAGGCCAAACTCCCCCTGGCCCATCCCAAACTCCCCCCAACTGACCCCAAATTCCCCCTGGCTGATCCCAAACTCTCCCCTGACCCATCCCAAACTCCCCCTGGACTATCCCAAATCCCCCCCAGCTGACCCCAAACTCTCCCTGTGGCTGACCCCAAACTCCCCCTGGCCCATCCCAAACTCCCCCAACTGACCCCAAATTCCCCCTGGCCCATCCCAAACTCCCCCAACTGACCCCAAATTCCCCCTGGCCCATCCCAAACTCCCCCAACTGACCCCAAAGCCCCTTTTGGAGCACATCCCATGGACCGACCCTACAGCACCAGGGGTTTAGCACAGGAACATCACTCCCAAAGGACAGGGAGCAGCTTGTTGGAGCTCAGGGTGCTGAGGATTTTAAACTTTCTGTACAAACAAACTCTAACTCCCAAGAAAATACTACCTTTGACCTAAAACCGTAAAGCTAACTTGCAAAATTAATTAATACCACAAAAATTACGAGTGTATAGTCAGTTAGAAGTGTGCAATATCACAAAGTGAAAAACTTGAAGTTTTGAACTTTAAAATATGGGAATAAACATGAAATAAAATATAAACAAAATATAAATAGTAAATATATTATAGTTAATATTTATACATTATGAAGTTTAGAACTTTAAAAATAGTAATAAATATGAAACAAAATAAAATACAATCAAAATATAAATAGTAGATATAATATATTTACTATTTATATTTTGTTTATATTTTATTAAATATATTCATATATTTAACTATATATTAATACTATGTATAATTATAATATATAATATATAATATATTGTATAGTTAATATTTTATTAAATATATATTTATATATTTATATATTTATATATTTATATATTTATTATATATATTAAATATATTTATTATTTATATATTATGAAGTTTAGAACTTTAAAATATAGTAATAAACATGAAACAAAATAAAATATAAATAAAATATAAATAGTAAATAGAATATATTTACTATTTATATTTTATGAAGTTTAGAACTTTTAAAAGTTTTAAATATGAAACAAAATAAAATATAAAAAATACAAATAGTAACTATAATATATTTACTACTTATACATTATGAAGTTTAGAACTTTAAAAATAGTTATAAATATGAAACAAAATAAAATACAATCAAAATATAAATAGTAGATATAATATATTTACTATTTAGATTTTGTTTCTATTTTATTAAATATATTCATATATTTAACTATATATTAATACTATGTATAATTATAATATATAATATATAATATATAATATATTGTATAGTTGTATATTTTATTAAATATATATTTATATATTTATATATTTATTATATATATTAAATATATTTACTATTTATATTTATGAAGTTTAGAACTTTAAAATATAGTAATAAACATGAAACAAAATAAAATATAAATAAAATATAAATAGTAAATAGAATATATTTACTATTTATATTTTATGAAGTTTAGAACTTTAAAATATAGCAATAAACATGAAACAATGTATAAATTGTAAACAATGTATAAATAGTAAATATATTTATATAATATTAAAATATAGAATAATAATTATACATAATATAATCATTCTGTATACTATAATTATTATATGATATGTTTATGTAATAAATTATATATTGTATGTTCTGTATTACATATGTTATATATTACATGTGATATATTAACAAAAATAACCCCAAATACGATCCCCAGCACTCCTGGAGAGCTGTCCCTCCCCGCTGCCGTCCCCAGGCGGACCCCAGGCACAGGAAGCTCAGGCTGCTGTGGCCAGCTGATAGTGCACAGGGAATTTTCAAAAGCCACCATCTCCTGCCTCAGGCCTGCAGCCAATTCCCCTCAAAGCCCTCGGGGTCCCCACAGGGAAAATTAACGAGAAGGGGGGGAAAAAACCAAATAAAAAACCAACAACACGTGGGAAACAAAGGAATTCTGCACGGAATTTGTGTCCTGCAGCCCCCAGCCCAGGCCCTGGAGCTGCTCCCCAGCCCTGGAATTCTGTGGAGCTGCTCCTGATCTGCTCCTTATCACGGAATCGCAGCAAGATGAGGTTATCAGCAGCTGCAGGTGTTTCCAGGAGCTCCCCAGCACAGGGAACAGGCAGCAATTCCCAGAGCAGGAGCATCAATCACCCTGAGCCCACGCAGGAATTCCTGCCCCGGCCCCAAAGGGGCACGGCGCTCATTCCATGGGATTGAAATGCTCTGGAATTCTGCATTCAGCCAGGGGTGCTCAGAGCTGGGCTCTGCCCCATGGAGGCTTTAGGATCGCGGGGAATTCCCTGGGATATCCCAGGATCCAGGAGAAGGGAATTCTGCCACAACCACATCACCAGAAATAACCCCTCTTATCGCAGGGTTTTCCCCAAAATCAGCTCCCAAAGCCACAGACAGGAGTCAGCACTGAGGGAATCCCACAGAGGAATCCATTCCCCAAATTCCATCCCATACCCTGTGAATCCATCCCCCAAACCCCGTGTCCCACATGTAGGAAATCCCATAACTTGTGGATCTAACCCCAAACCCCATGTCCCCCTTGTAGGAAATCCCATACCCTGTGGATCCATCCCACACCCTGTGGATCCATCCCAATCCCGTGTCCCACATATAGGGGATCCCATACCCTGTGGATCCATCCCAATCCCACAAGCAGGGGATCCCATACCCTGTGGATCCATCCCATACCCTGTGGATCCATCCCAATCCCACATGTAGGGGATCCCACACCCTGTGGATCCATCCCAAACCCCAATCCCACATGTAGGGGATACCACACCCTGTGGATCCATCCCAATCCCACAAGCAGGGGATCCCATACCCTGTGGATCCATCCCACACCCTGTGGATCCATCCCATACCCTGTGGATCCATCCCAATCCCGTGTCCCACATGTAGGGGATCCCATACCCTGTGGATCCATCCCATACCCTGTGGATCCATCCCACACCCTGTGGATCGATCCCAATCCCGTGTCCCACCCCTGTGCAGCCCTGGCCTGTCCCACCCGGTGCCCTTCAGGGCAGTTCCAGAGTTTTCCTCCAGATTCAAAAATAACCTCGGGACTTTTCCTGTTTGGGAAGTGGGCAAAGAGAAAAACACCACAGGACGCTGCTTCCAGCTGGGAAAATCCCAAAAAAGGCCCCGGCCCGCACAGGATGTGTAAAAATAGGGCAGCTGATAGGATCGGGACACGGAGAGTCCTCAGTCCCACCTTGGCCCTGCCCTGCCCACCCCAGCCCCTGGGGGATGGGGCTTGGAGCAGGGAAAAGGGATTTAGGGACAGGGAAAAGGGATTGAGGGACAGGCAAAAGGGATTGAGGGACAGGGAGAGTGGGGTTTAGAAGAAAAGGGATAATGGGATTTGGGGATTTAGGGGAAAGGGAGAATGGGTTTAAGGAAAAGGGAGAATGGGGTTTAGGGAAAAGAGAGAGTGGGGTTTAGGAAAAAGGGGAAAAAGGGATTTATGGAAAAGGGAGAATGGGGTTTAAGGAAAAGGGAGAATGGGGTTTAGGGAAAAGGAGGAAAAGGGATTTAAGGAAAAGGGATAATGGGATTTTGGGATTTAGGGGAAAGAGAGAAAGGGGTTTAGGGAAAAGGGGGAAAAGGGATTAGGGAAAAGGGAGAATGGGGTTTTGGGAAAAGGGAGAATGGGATTTAAGGGAAAAGGGAAGAAGAGATTTAGGGGAAAAGGGAAGAAGAGATTTAGGGAAAGGGAGAATGGGATTTTGAGAAAAGGGAGAATGGGGTTAAAGGAAGGGATTAAATGGGGTTAAAGGGAGAATGAGGTTTAGTGAAAAGGGAGAATGGGGTTTAGGGACAGGGAAAAGGAATTTAGGGACAGGGAGAATGGGGTTTAAGGGAAAAGGGAGGATGGGGTTTAAGGGAAAAGGCAGAATGGGATTTAGGGAAAAGGGAGAATGGGATTTAGGGAAAAGGGAGAATGGGATTTAAGGGAAAAGGGAGAATGGGATTTAAGGGAAAAGGGAAGAAGAGATTTAGGGAAAGGGAGAATGGGATTTTGAGAAAAGGGAGAATGGAGTTAAAGGAAAGGGAGAATGAGGTTTAGTGAAAACGGAGAATGGGGTTTAGGGACAGGGAAAAGGAATTTAGGGACAGGGAGAATGGGATTTAGGGAAAAGGGAGAATGGGATTTAGGAAAAGGAAGAGTGGGATTTAAGGAAAAGGGGATTTAGGGAAAAGGGCGAATGGGATTTAAGGAACGACCCAAAGCTTTGGAAGGGCAGAGGGGGTGATGAACTCAGGCATTAAACCAGCCAAGGAGGATTTAATCCCACAGATACAATTATCACCTCTGGGGAAGGATCCAGGGAGAAATTCCAGCACATTCCAGGGCCTAAAGGGGCTCCAGGAATAAAAATTATTTTTTATAATTTTATGTGTAATAGATCTAGTCATCATTTTATATATTTACTTTTCTATGTTATGTTTATTCTGTATTTCTTTTTATATTCTCTGTGTATATATATTTAGATCTTACACGTTATAAATTAGTATTTTTATTTTCCATTTATTAGATATTCATATTTTTATAATTTTGTGCATATTGTATATATTTATATTTTATATGGATTAGATACAGTTTATCTCTATTGAAATATATGTTTGCTATATATATTAGATACAACAGCTGGAACACACCAAATTTGGGGATTACCCTAATTAATCATCACCTGATTAAGAAATTAAAACTAAAACAGGAGAGAGAAGAGGAGGAAAAGTTCCCACATGAAGGATTTGCAGCAGAGACTAAAACCATTTGTATAAACTAAAACTCAGTGGCATAAATTAAAAAATCAAGAGCACAAATCAAAAAACTCAGTGGCATAAATTAAAAATCAGTGGAGTAAATTAAGAAAATCAGTAGAATACATTAAAAAGCAATTGACTAAATTAAAAATCAGCAGTATAAATTAAAAACCAGATGTATAAATTAAAATAAGCCAGGCCCAAGCCGTGGTGTCCAAACCCCTCCCGGAAAAGGAAACAAGCCCAGGAGCAGGGAAATGCCTGGAATTCCTCGGGATCAGGGGCTGCAAATCACTGCTAAAAATAAAAACTCATCCAGAATCCCTGAACCTGTCTGTGCTCCCAGGGACCGAATTCCATATTGCATCCAGGAATCCTGGAATGCCCTGATGGGAAGAATTCCATATTCTAAATACTAATCCTAGAATGTCCTAATGGAAAGAATTCCATATTCCAAATATGAATCCTGGAATTTCCTTATGGGAAGAATTCCATACTCCACCTAGGAATGTCCCAATGGGAAGAATTCCATATTCCATATCAAAATCCTGGAATGCCCTGATGGGAAGAATTCCACTCAGGATTCCTGAACTGCCCCTATGGGAAGAATTCCATATTCCACAGGGAATCCTGGAATGTCCTGACCAGAAGAATTCCATATTCCACAACAAAATCCTGGAATGCCCTGATGGGAAGAATTCCACATTCCACACCAGAATTCTGGAATTTCCCGATCAGAAGAATTCCATATTCCACATGGGAATCCTGGAATATCCCAATGGGAAGAATTCCATATTCCAAATATTAATCCTGGAATGTCCCAATGGGAAGAATTCCATATTCCACATGGGAATGCCCCAATGGGAACAATTCCATCCAGGAATCCACAGGATGGGAAGGGACCCAGAGGATCTGGGATGCAGCTCCTGGCCCTGCAGGGAAAATCCCTCCCTGGGCATCCCTGGAGCTCCAGCAGCCTCAGGATGGGATCAATCCCTGGATTCCTGGGAGCCCAGCAGGGAGCTGCTCCTGTGCCATGGACCAGGAGAGTCATTGCAGGGAATTATCACAGCCAGGGAACAGCAGGAGATGCTGGAAGCACAGAAATCCCCCTGGAGAGAGGCAGTGGGGAGAGAAGGACCTGAGAGAATCCATGGAATGGTTGGGTTGGGAAGGATCCTAAATCCCATTCCTATTCCATCCCCATCCATGGGCAGGAGGATGATTCCATGATCCCAGGTGGATCCAAGCCCCAATGTCCAGCCTGGCCTTGGGCACTGCCAGGGATCCAGGGGCAGCCACAGCAAATCTGGGAATTGCAGCCCAGGCAGGAATTCCTTGCCAAGATCCCAGCCCAATGTCCCCTTTCCCAGTGGGAGCCATTCCCTGGCTCCTGTCCCTGCAGGCCTTGTCCCCAGTCCCTCTGCAGCTCTCCTGGAGCCCCTCCAGGCCCTGCCAGGGGCTCTGAGCTCTGCCTGGAGCCTTCCCTTCTCCAGGGGAACATCCCCAGCTCTGCCAGCCTGGCTCCAGAGCAGAGGGGCTCCAGCCCTGCAGCAGCTCCGGGGCCTCCTCTGGGCTCTCTGCAGCAGCTCCACGTCCTCCTGCTGTTGGCCCCAGGGCTGGGGCAGCTCTGCAGGTGGGCTCTCACCTGAGGGAGGGGCACAGGGACACAATTCCCACCTTGCCTTTGCCATCAGCCCAGGGCTGAGCAGGGGGTTCCAGGCTGGGCCATTCCAGCCTCACCCAGAACATCCCAAATCCCTCTCCCAGGGCTGCTCCCAATCCATCCTCCCCCAGCCTGTTACATTAATATTTTACATTTATTATATATTTATATTTTTATAATTTATAATATACACAATTAAATAATTGTATATCTTTATATATAAATATATACAATTTTACTGTATATATTTTATATGTATTGTATATATTCATATGCAATATATATACCATGTATACAATATATACAATATCTATACACCATGTATACAATATATACAATATTGTATATATTTATATACTTATTGTATCTATTTATATCTTTATCTGGATTATATATCATTTATCTCTATTTAAATATATGTTTCTATATATATTAGATACAACAGCTGGAACACAACAATTACCCTAAGTACCCTAATTAATCATCACCTAATTAAGGACCAACAGCACCCTCCCCGTGCTCAGTTCCCAGCAGGACTCTTTCTTTGGGACCATTTCTCTCCCTGATTTGATTTCTGGGTGCCCTGAGTTATTTTCCACAGCAGCCTGACCCAGCCCAGCCAGGCTGGATCTCCTCTTGCACTTCCTGCTTTTATTTCCAGCTTCCATTGATTTTCCTGCCTGGGCACTGCCTGCAGCCTCTGCTCCACAGCTCAGACCCTGGGAGAACTAAATCAGGGTCTGCTGTGATTCCCTCTAAAATCTGAGGATGGGCAGGGAGCAAAACAGGCTCTGAAGCACCAACGTCCCTCATATTTTGCCCTTTTATCCCCATTGTTATTTAGAGCTTCCAATAAAAATTAAAGCCCTGCCTAACGAGCCCAGTTTGGAGCAGAATTTTACAGAGCATCCTGCACATCAAACTTCTGGAGCAGACCCAAATCTGAGCATCAGCACTAAAAAGGAGAAAGAAAAAAATAATTCTGATTTTGCTCTTAACCTGCAGGACCTAAAGCTTGTCCTGGGAAAGACACAAAGATCCGTTCAAGAGGGAAAACCTAAAAAACCAAAGGTGCATCCCACAGCCCAGCTATGGGAATGACTTGGAATTAGATGTTAAAAAGCCATAACCTCACCTAGATCTCCAACAGATAGATGATGTTAAGGAAAATCACAAAACACAATTTCATTTCAAGGTTATTTTGCATGGATCTCTATTATTAGACAGACTCAAACAGGAAGGAAATTAGATTTTGCTTCCCATGAGACAATATTTAGTCATTAATTCACACTGCCATAAATTAAGAAATGAAGATTAAATGTAAAAACTCAACATTTTATGGCCATCAGACCCAAATAACCACTGGGTTTTTCCTACCACCACTATTTTTAGCCAATTTGACCCCCCCTGGGCTGCAGGATAATTTTTAAGGCATTTTAAGAAGCACAGCCATGGAATGCAGGGATGTGTCACCCCCAGCTCCCTTCCAGAGCCTGTTTTGGAATTCCTGCTGGGTTTGCCTGGCACAGCTCAGTCCATGGATGGCAACAGCTGGGAATGGGCACTTGGAGCTCTGCTGTCCAGGGGGAGACAAAAGGGAGAACCACAGAGCAGGGATTTGGGGTTGGGTTTGTCAGGGGGAAATTCAACCCCAAATCTCGGCTTGAAGAGAATTTCACTGCAGGGACAGGAGGAAGAGGAGAGGAACTGGGGACAAGGGTGGAGGGACAGGACCCACGGAATGTCTCCCACTGCCAGAGGGCAGGGAGGGATGGGAGACTGGGAACTGGGAATTCCTGGCTGGGCTGGAATTGCCAGAGCAGCTGTGGCTGCCCCTGGATCCCTGGCAGTGCCCAAGGCCAGGCTGGAGCCCCCTGGGACAGGGGGAGGTGGGGTGGGATGAGATGGGATTTAAGGTCCCTTCAAACCAAACCCATTGCAGGATTCTGGAGCCCCTCTGCCCTGGAGCCAGGCTGGCAGAGCTGGGAATGTTCCCCTGGAGAAGGGAAAATTCCAGGGAATCCTCAGAGTCCCTGGAGGGGCTCCAGGAGAGCTGCAGAGGGACTGGGGACAAGGCCTGCAGGGACAGGAGCCAGGGAATGGCTCCCACTGGGAAAGGGGACATTGGGCTGGGATCTTGGCAAGGAATTCCTGCCTGGGCTGCAATTCCCAGATTTGCTGTGGCTGCCCCTGGATCCCTGGCAGTGCCCAAGGCCAGGCTGGAGCCCCCTGGGACAGTGGCAGCTGTCCCTGCCATGGATGGAGTGGAATAAATGAACTTTAAGGTCCCTCCAAGCCAATCCTGAGCAGGGAAATCTGGAATATTCAAGGATCAGTCTGGGATTTTCTCCCTCGCTGAGGGAGCTGAGCACAGTTTCTGTTTCTCCCAAAGGCAGCTCCTCCCTCCTGCAGGAGCCTCCCACCACGTTGGTTTCCAAGCCAAGAGCACAGGAAAATTCCCCCTGGATTGAAAAGCCCCAAGGTTCCTCCGGTCCTGCTCCAACACCTGAACACTCTCTGGGTCATCCTGAATCCCACAGCAGATCCCACTCCTGCAGCTTTTCCATCCCCAGCCCCACACCCTGCAGCACACAGATGTGGGAATGAATGCCTGGGCATTCCCAACAAATCAGGGAACCACCCAGAGCTGGGAAAAACCCACAAGGACCAACAAATCCAACTCCTGACCTGTAGGAAATGGGTTTATAGAAAATTCTCAAAGCCTGACAGGAGTCACACATTGAGGGCATCTGTATGCAAACCTTGAGATAAGAAATGCTGACAGAACTGCCATGGAATGAGAGAGACATTGTTCAGAGAGAAACAGAAATAAAAACAACTTTCAAAAGATGGCTTTACAAAAAAAACCTAGATACTTTAGAGAAATACAACTATAAAAAAATCCATTAAGACCCATGAAAAATAATTTTAGATTATTAACTTTAAAGCATTCACATTGCAGTATGGTGTGGCAAAAGCTGATAAGCCAAGAAATGCCTACAGTGGATTGTAATTAAGAAATAGTGAGCTTCTAACAGTAATAGTGTAAATTACAACTGTATTATATATCTATATTATAGATATATATAATCTATACTATCTATTATATATATAATATCTATATATATCTATATACAGATTATTCTAATCTATATTTATCTAGATAATCTAGATATATTATCTATATATCTATATCTATATCTATCTATATTATATTTTTATTATCTACATATTTATATATATAAATTATTATATCTATAGATAATCTAGATATAGTGTCTATTTATCTATATATATCTAGATATGTATCTACCTATATCATATCCATATTATCTATATATAATATAACCAATCTATATCTAGATAATCTAGCTATATTATCCATATATGTCTATATATCTATAACCATATAATCTATATCTACATATTATCTATAAATAAATATATCTATAACTATATTATATACCTATTCTATATTATCTCACCCTTCCAATGAAACTAAAAATAAAATAAACATTTTTAAAACACCCCATCTCTAAATCAAAACCAGCTTAATCCAGGACAACTCCAACACTGCCACCCTGTCCCCGAGAGCTTTGTTCAAATGAATCTTTTAAAGCTGCACCAGAAGATTTATTAAAGGAGGTTCCTCTGGAAAGCACAGCCACAGGAAATCCTGTGCAGCCTGGGCTCCTGGATCCTGATTTTTCAAGGAATTCTGGCCCCCAGGGAGGAAGCACCTCGAGCAGGACAGTGCCAGCAGAAGGGTCAGCAGCTCCTGCCCTGACAGGGTGACAAGGGACAGCTCTGGTGGCAGCACAGTCCCAGAGGAGCCCTTCTGGTGGCTGCTCAGCCCCACAGAGAGCAGGACAGGAGGTTCGGAGAGTGGATCCCTGGAATCACAGAATTCTTCTGGAAAGATCTTTAAGGTCACCCAGTGCAACCCCAAATGCAGCAGCACCAGGCAGGGCCAGCACTGCCCCTGTCCCCGAGTGCCACATCCACAGGGCTGGAAATCCCTCAGGGATGGGCACTCCAAACCTCCCTGGGCACTTCCAGTTCCTGACCCCTCTTTCCATGAGGAATATTCCCAATAATCCACCCTGAGCTCCCCTGAGGCCGTTCCCTCTGCTCCTGTCCCTGTTCCCTGGAGCAGAGCCCGACCCCCCGGCTGTGCCCTCCTGGCAGGAGCTGTGCAGAGCCACAAGGGCCCCCTGAGCCTCCTTTGCTCCAGGCTGAGCCCCTTCCCAGCTCCTCAGGGATTCTGCAGCCCCTTCCCAGCTCCTCAGGGATTCTGCAGCCCCTTCCCAGCTCCTCAGGGATTCTGCAGCCCCTTCCCAGCTCCTCAGGGATTCTGCAGCCCCTTCCCAGCTCCTCAGGGATTCTGCAGCCCCTTCCCAGCTCCTCAGGGATTCTGCAGCCCTTCCCAGCTCCTCAGGGATTCTGCAGCCCCTTCCCAGCTCCTCAGGGATTCTGCAGCCCCTTCCCAGCTCCCTCAGGGATTCTGCAGCCCCTTCCCAGCTCCCTCAGGGATTCTGCAGCCCCTTCCCAGCTCCTCAGGGATTCTGCAGCCCCTTCCCAGCTCCCTCAGGGATTCTGCAGCCCCTTCCCAGCTCCTGGGGGAAGGTGTGGGATTGGGGCTGGCAGCAGAATGGGGAGGGTGAGATTCTGGGAATCCCTTCCCTGGGATTCAGGCTCTGGGCCAGGATTCAGGATTCAGGCTCTGGGCTTGGGTTTGCCCCAGGATTTTCCTCCCAGAGGAGAACCCTCAGTAGGAAGAGCTGCTTCCCCATCCCCTTGAGGTGTAAGGATGGGAGCAAACTCCCATGGATTTGGGATCCACGCTCTGGGCTTGGCTTTGTCCAGGATTTTCCTCCCAGAGAAGAAGTCACAGTGGGAAGTGCTGCCCCTTCATCCCTGTGAGGTGTTGGTAGCAAACTCCACAGATTTTGTTTGGATTTGGGCTCTGGGCTTGGCTTTGTTGATTTTCCTTCCAGAGGAGAACCCACAGTGGGAAATGCTGCCCCTCCATCCCTGGGAGATGCTAAGGATGGGAGAAACTCCATGAATTTGGGATTTAGGCTCTGGGCTTGTCTTTGCCCCAGGATTTTGGTCCCAGAGGAGAACCCACCCTGGGAAGTGCTGCCCCTCCATCCCTCGAGGTGTTAAAGATGGGAGCAAACTCCCAACGCTGCTGGGAGCAGGGACAAAGCTGGGATAAACCCCAGATCCCAGAACTGCAGCAGTGTAATGGAATTCCAGCAGGAATTGCAGCAGTGTGGGGTTCCAACCCTCCCTGCCCAAAAAGGGAACTCCAGAGGAGCAGCTCAGAGCATGAAATGCTGGTGGGTGGCAGCAGAGCTGCTCCCAAGGCATTTCTGAGGTAACTCTGCAAAGAGAATTTCAGCATTCACCCTCCTTGCCAGGGTTAAACAGAGAGCAACAGAGGAGAATTTCAAGGAATAAAAAGGCAAAAAAAAATCCCTACCCTGGAAAATTCAAGAGGCTGGATTGCAGCTAAGCACGCGTGCAAAATTAAAATTATTCAGAAGCAGAGCTGTGTGAAGAGCTAATTAGTTAATATCTGAATAATGAGGAGCTCCTCAAACATCAGGAGCAGGAAAGCTGCCAGAGCAAGGGAGTGGGAGTTCTCCTTAAACTCCTCTACATGACTGGGCAAAGCAGAAATAGGGATTTTTTTTCCTTTTTTTTTAAGGACTAGTTAATAAATATGTAAAAAGCACAATAGAGCAAAGGAGACAAGAGATTCTCTGGGTGGCATTCCCACATTTCCTTCCCCAGGACCCTTGGAAGGAGCCAGACTTGCTCACCAGGGAGATGTGGACACCCAAATTCACTCGAATGTTGAAAGCATTGTGAAAATTCCCAAAAAAACAACACAAAATGTGTTCATAAATCTCTGCTCCTCCAAGGCAGAGCTCCCCAGGGGTTTTCCACAGGGCAGGACCATGAGCTGACTCTCTGCAGAGGACACAGAACCCTGGAGCAGCTCCAGAGCCAAAGAGGAGCTGCCAGCACTGAGGGAGGATCAGGTGACAGAGGGACAAAAGCAGCAGAGGGACACTCAGAGGGGACAAACCCTCTTTAAAAACCCTTTAAAACCCTCTTTAAAAGCCCTTTAAAACCCTTTTTAAAAACCCTTTTTTAAAACCCTTTAAAACACCTTTAAAAAAAAAACCTTTTTAAAAACCCTCTAAACCCCCTTTTAAAAACCCTTTAAAATCCCTTTTAAAAACCTTTAAAACCCCTTTTTAATAACTCTTTAAAAACCCTTTCTAAAAACCCTTTAAAACCCCTTTTTTAAAACCCTTTTAGACCCTTTTTAAAAACCCTTTAAAACCCCTCTTTAAAATCCCTTTAAAACCCCTTTTTTAAAAACCCTTTAAAATCCCTTTTTAAAACTTCTTTTTAAAAACCCATTAAAATCCTTTTTTAAATCCCTTTTTAAAAACCCTTTTTAAAAACCCTTAAAAATCCCTTTTTAAAAAACCCTTAAAATCCTTTTTTAAAAACCCCTTTTTAAAAACCCTTTAAAATCCTTTTTTAAAAACCCCTTTTTTAAAACCCTTAAAAATCCCTTTTTAAAAATCCCTTAAAATCCTTTTTTAAAAACCCTTTAAAATCCTTTTTTAAAAACCCCTTTTTAAAAACCCTTAAAAATCCCTTTTTTAAAAACCCCTTTTTAAAAACCCTTTAAAATCCTTTTTTAAAAACCCCTTTTTGAAACCCCTTGAAACCCCCCAGCAGCAGGGGAAGCAGCCCTGGGCTCCCAGCTCAGCTCAGCCTGCAGGAGAAGGGAAAGCAAAGCAGGAAAGGTCCCTGTGCCCCTGCCCAGCCTCCATCCCACCCCTCTGATCCTTCCAGAACCTTCCCTGGAAGGTGAGAGCTGAGTGGGGAGAGGCAGCGAGAGCAGCACCAAGGTCAAGGAGCCACCCAAGGGCTCTGCCAGCAGAAAAATGGGAATTCGCTGAAAACCTGAGCCTTGGGAGGCAAAAAACCAAAATAGGAGCGAGTTAAAGGTTCTAAAACAAAAACTAATCCTCCTTCTTCACCTTCTCCTTCATCAGTTCAAGTAATAGTTTATAATTAAACAAAAACTATCATAAATGTTGATTATCTGCCAGGAAAAAACTGATTGTTTTTTCAGGACTTGCAGCAGGGCTGAGAGAAAAGGGAAATCTGGGAATTACAGAGATTCACATCTCAGAGCTGTGTACAGAACCTCAGGTGAGGGGAAATTATCCACAAAATCTGGGATAATTTCAGGATATTCCTTCAGGCAGAGATGACACATTGAGCCAGACTTGTCTGGATCCTAAATAGCAATTATTTCTCAGGAGAAATTCCTGATCTTCTTTCTGGAATTGCAGCGGGGCTGGGAGAAAAGGGAAATCTGGGAATTACAGAGATTCACATCTCAGAGCTGTGTACAGAACCCCAGCATTGGTGAGAGGAATTTATCCATAAAATCTGGGATAATTTCAGGATATCCCTTCAGGCACAGATAACACATTGAGCCTGAGTAGTCCAGATCATAAACACCAATTATTTCCCAGGAAAAACTCCTGATCTTCTTTCAGGAATTGCAGCAGGGCTGGGAGAACAGGGGCTATGGGAATTACTGGGATTCATATCTCAGAGCTGTGTACAGAACCTCAACACTGGTGAAATTATCCATTAAAATTATCCATCAACCCTGGGATAATTTCAGGTTTAACCTCTTCAGGTGTGGATGCCAGTGCTCCACACACTGAGCCTGAGCAGTCCAGATCAAAAATGACAATTATTTCCCAGGAAAAACTCCTGATCTTCTTTCAGGACTTGCAGCAGGGCTGGGAGAAAAGGGAAATTTGGGAATTACAGGGATTCACATCTCAGAGCTGTGTACAGAACCTCAGCATTGGTGAGGGGAAATTATCCACAAAATCTGGGATAATTTCAGGATATCCCTTCAGGCACAGATAACACATTGAGCCTGAGTAGTCTAGATCATAAACACCAATTATTTCCCATGAAAAACTCCTTTTTTTCAGGAATTGCAGCAGGGCTGGGAGAAAAGGGAAATCTGGGAATTACAGGGATTCACCAGCTCTGAGCTGTCTGGAGAACCTCAGCACTGATGAGAAGAAATTATCCATAAAACCTGGGATTTTCCAGGGCAGAGATAAATGCTCCACACATTGAGCCAGACCAGTCCAGATCATAAATACTGATTATTTCCCAGGAGAAATTCCTGATATTTTTTTTCCTCTTCCCCAAAAAACCTGGGATCTGCACAGCACCAGCCTGAGAAAGGAACAATAACACAATTCCAGCAGCACTGCAAGGATAAAATCCTTTAAAATCCACTTAATTCTGGACACACTAAGGCTGCTTTTCAGGAGGGAAAGTCAGGATTTGGGGATTTTTTCAGTTTTTTTGGTTTTTTTTTTTGCAGATTCCCTGTGTGGATGGCAGGAAAATGGGCTGAAAGCTCCTTCAAAAGCTCCTGGAAGGTTTTTATGAGCAGACAGTTTACAGCTGTCACAGGCAGATCCCTGAGCGAGCCCTGTGGCCAGAGCCCCATGTCCAGAGAGCCTCTGCTGCTGCTCCTGTGCTGAGAGCTGATATTCCTGTATTCCTGCCTGGAAAAGGGATGGGGCTGCTGGGAATGGGGAGCCCAGGCCAAGTCTGGAGCACCCAGTGTGATTTCAGTGTGCTGATATTCCTGAATTCCTGCCTGGAAAAGGGATGGGGCTGTTGGGGATGGGATTCATGGAGCCCAGGCCAAGTCTGAGCACTCAGTGTGATTTTGGTGTGCTGATATTCCTGAATTCCTGCCTTAAAGAGGGATGGGGCTGCTGGGAATGGGGAGCCCAGGCCAAGTCTGGAGCACCCAGTGTGATTTCAGTGTGCTGATATTCCTGAATTCCTGCCTTAAAGAGGGATGGGGCTGCTGGGAATGGGGAGCCCAGGCAAACTCTGGAGCATTGAGTGTGCTGATATTCCTGAATTCCTGCCTGGAAAAGGGATGGGGCTGCTGGGATTCACAGAGCCCAGGCAGTCTGGAGCACTCAGTGTGATTCCAGCTCATTATGCTGATATTCCTGAATTCCTGCCTTAAAAAGTGATGGGGCTGCTGGGATTCATGAAGCCCAGGCCAAGTCTGGAGCAGTCATTGTGATTTTAGCTCAGTGTGCTGATATTCCTGTATTCCTGCCTGGAAAAGGGATGGGGCTGCTGGGGATGGGGAGCCCAGGCCGAGTCTGGAGCACTCAGTGTGATTTTAGCTCAGTGTGCTGATATTCCTGAATTCCTGCCTGGAAAAGGGATGGGGCTGTTGGGGATGGGATTCATGGAGCCCAGGCCAAGTCTGGAGCACTCAGTGTGATTTCAGTGTGCTGACATTCCTGAATTCCTGCCTGAAAAAAGTGATGGGGCTGCTGGGATTCATGGAGTCCAGGCCGAGTCTGGAGCACTCAGTGCCATTCTAGCTCAGTGTGCTGATATTCCTGAATTCCTGCCTGGAAAAGGGATGGGGCTGCTGGGGATGGGGAGCCCAGGCAAAGTCTGGAGCACCCAGTGTGATTTAACTCATTATGCTGATATTCCTGAATTCCTGCCTGGAAAAGGGATGGGGCTGCTGGGGATGGGGAGCCCAGGCCGAGTCTGGAGCACTCAGTGTGATTCCAGCTCAGTGTGCAGCCCCAAGGGGGTTTTACAGATGCTGGGGATGATTTTTAGATGATTTCCCTCATGATGGGACCCTCAGGAGACACTTCTGAGTGAGGAAAGGAAAATCCCCTCCATGCCAAAGCCGGTCCAGGCCCTCCTTCCTCTCTCCCCAGCAGGGCTGACGGGCACAGCCCAGCAGGGCTGTCCCAGGAGGAGCAGAAATTCCCTCACCAGCCTGGGATAAACCCATGGCAGCCGTTCATCCATGGGCTGAGCTTCCTCCTCTCCACATCTGCACCACAGAACATTGTCCCTGTGTCACCCCAGGGCGGGCTGGGACAGCCTGGCCCCCCCTGCTCCAGCCCAGCAGCTCCAGGGATGCTCCTGCTCTGTGCTCTCCCTGCTCATCCAGGGGAAGCAGAATTCCCAATCTGGGACACCCTGGCCACCCCTGCTCCAGGGATGTCCCTGCTTTCCATGCTCATCCAGAACCAGAATTCCCAAATTGGGACAGCCTGGCCAGCCCTGCTCCAGGGATGTCCCTGCTCTCCCTGCTCATCCAGGGGAAGCAGAATTCCCAAACTGGGACAGCCTGGCCAGCCCTGCTCCAGGGATGCTCCTGCTCTCCATGCTCATCCAGGGGAACCAGAATTCCCAAATTGGGACAGCCTGGCCACCCCTGCTCCAGGGATGTCTCTGCCCTCCCTGCTCATCCAGAACCAGAATTCCCTGGAACCAAAAATCCCAGACTGGGACAGCCTGGCCACCCCTGCTCCATCCCCAGGGATGTTCCTGCCCTGTGCTCTCCATGCTCATCCAGAACCAGAATTCCCAGATGGGACAGCCTGGTCACCCCTGCTCCTTCCCAGTCCCAGGGATGCTCCTGCTTTCCCTGCTCATCCAGAACCAGAATTCCCAAACTGAGACAGCCTGGCCCCCCCTGCTCCAGCCCAGCAGCTCCAGGGATGCTCCTGCTCTCCCTGCTCATCCAAGGGAAGCAGAACTCCCAAATTGGGACAGCCTGGCCACCCCTGCTCCAGGGATGCTCCTGCTTTGTGCTCTCCCTGCTCATCCAGAACCAGAATTCCAGAGGCTCAGGAAGGGCAGGGAAGGGACAGAGCTGAGCTCAGGATGTGAGAGCACAGCTGGAACCCAGAGCCCCAAAGCCCAGGGCCAGTCTAGACACTGGGAAGCCACAAAGGAGCCCAGCATGAGGTGGAGGGAGCAGATCCAGCTGGGAAACAACTCCCAGGAGGTGGGAGAGGACAAAACCCCCTCCCCATGAGCACAGAGCAGGAATGAGCCAGGTTTGTGTGTGCCCAAACCTCCTGAACTTCCCTAAGTTCACCAAAACTCAGTCCTGGCTCTGGCCCCACCAAATCCCTGTGTGCCAGCTCCTGCCTGGGCTGGAAATCTGGGATATCCACAGCCAAACCTCCTTCAGCTTTTTGGGTCATTTTTCCATCCTGTACCAAGGGCATAGCTGTGGGAAATAGTAAAACAGAAGATTTTTACAAAGTTGTAAAACAACTCCCATTTTAGGAGATGCTGGGAGCCCAGAGGGGATAAGGAAGAATCCCAGGACTTGCCTGACTCATATCTAGGTGGCACACAGTAAAAAAGCTGACAGTTGTGTTCAGCTACTTAATACAATTTTTGGGGGGTTGTTTTGTTACTTTTCCTCCTTTGAGTTCCTTTTGCAAAATGTTGAAGTGCTTTGCTTAAGTGCAAAATGCTCTATAAGGAGTAATTCAAGGCCACCAATGCTGTGAGGTGGGAAAAGTTGGTTATTTTATAGCTGAGAGGAACTGAGCAATGTCCAAAGCTGTGCATGGCAAGCAGAGCACCTGACATTATTGAGAAATCACTGCTGTATCCACCATAACCAACTTGGAGTTTCTCTGGCTTGCAGCACTGTTCATCTGAGTTTCTGTGCTCAGTTTCCCAAGTTCAGCTCCAGAACCCTGCATGCCACAGGAATTTCTGTGCTCAGTTTTCCAAGTTCAGCTCCAGAACTCTGCATGCCACAGGAGTTTCTGTGCTCAGTTTCCCAAGTTCAGCTCCAGAACCCTGCATGCCACAGGACTGTCAGAATTCCAACCCAGCTCCATTGGAAAATACAGCAGAAAATAACCCAGAGAACATTCCCTGTCCACAGCACCAGCCCCAGCTCAGGAACCAAGAATTCCAGGCTGGGAGGGGCTGGGATGGAATTCCCAGAGCAGCTGGAGCTGCCCCTGATCCCTGGGCTGTCCAATCCAGGTTGGATCCACCTGGGACAGTGCAAGGTGGGGGAACAGGATCATCCTTAAGGTCCCTTCCCACCCAAACCATTCCAGGATTCCCTGATCTGCCAAACATCCCAGACACAAAACCCTAATAAATATAATACACATAATCCTAAAAAATAGTAAATATCTAACATAATCCTAACATAATATAAACATAACCCTAATAAATATATACACATAATCCTAAAAAAAACCCAAGGAATGAGGAGCTGGAGCTGCTGTGTCCCAGCTGGGCACAGGGAGGTGCCAGGGCATGGAAAACAGCCAGGCCAGGCACTGCCCTGCAGGAGCTGAGGCAGGAATTAGGGAGCTCAGCTTAGTTCCAGCCCTGCCTTAATCCACTCAGGAGCTGCCCACGACCTCACTGAGCCTCCTTTCACTGCTCTGATCCCCATTTTCTGGTCCAGAGTTTCACACCTCCACGATTTTGGCTAAAATCCCAGCCTGGCTGATCCATTCCCAGGTACAACATTCCTGATTCCCCTGCAGGGCACTGGGAAGCACCAACCAGGATTGATAAAGAGGAACAGCCTGGAAAGCAAACACACACCTGGGAGGGAACAAACCCGGGGAGGAGCTGTTTGCAGGACACAAAAACCACGGAATCAGGCAGGGAATTACAAGAATCACCTGGAAATCATTGCCAGAGGACAAAAAAGTAATGGAATCGGGCAGGGAATTACAAGAATCACCTGGATATCATTTAAAGAGGACAAAAAGGCAGGGAATCACAAGAATCACCTGGAAATCATTGCCAGAGGACATAAAAAGTCAAAGAATCAAGCAAGGAATTACAAGAATCAGCTGAAAATCATTTGAAGAGGACAAAAAAAAGCCACAGAATCAGGCAGGGAATCACAAGAATCACCTGAATGTTGTTTAAAGAGGACACAAAAGGCAGGGAATAACAAAAATCACCTGGATATCATTTGAGGATGACAAAAAAGCCAGGGAATCAAGCAAGGAATAACAACAATCACCTGGAAATCATTGCCAGAGGACAAAAAAAGTCACAGAATCAAGCAAGGAATAAAAAGAATCACCTGAAAATAATCTGAAGAGGGCAAAATAGTCGCAGAATCAGGCAGGGAATTCAAGAATCACCTGGAACTTGTTTGAAGAGGACAAAAAAGTCAGGAAATCAGGCAGGGGATAAAAAGAATCACCTGGAAATCATTGCCAGGGGACACCAACGTCACAGCATCAGGCAGGGAATTACAAGAATCACCTGAAAATCATTTGAAGAGGACAAAAAAGTCACAGAATCAGGTAGGGAATTCTAAGAATCACCTGGGAATTGTCTGAAGAAGACAAAAAAGTCACAGAATCAGGTAGGGAATTCTAAGAATCACCTGGGAATTGTCAGAAGAGGACAAAAAAGTCACAGAATCAGACAGAGAATCACAAGAATCACCTGGAAATAATTTGAAGAGGACAAAAAGAAAGGCCAGGGAATCAGGCAGGGACTTAAAGAATCACCTGGATATCATAGAAAGAGGACAAAAAAAGGCAGTGAATAATAAAAATCATCTGGATATCATTTGAGGATGACAAAAAAAAGCCACAGAGTCAAGGAAGGAATCACAAGAATCACCTGGAAATCATTGCCAGAGGACCAAAACAAAGCCAGGGAATCAGGCAGGGAATCACAAGAATCACCTGGATATCATTGCTAGAGGACAAAAAGTCACAGAATCAGGCAGGGAACCACAAGAAGCACCTGGATGTCGTTTAAAGAGGACACAAAAGGCAAGGAATAACAAGAATCACCCGGAAATTGTTTGAAGATTACAAAAAAGGGCACAGAATCAAGGAAGGAATTACAAGAATCACCAGGATATCATTTGAAGATTACAAAATAAAGCCACAGAATCAGGCAGGGAATTATAAGAATCACCTGGAAATCATTTGAAGATGACCAAAAAGCCAGAGACTCAAGCAGGGAATAACAAGAATCACCTGGAAATAAATGCTGAGCCTCCCCAGCCCCTGGCACTGCAGGGACAGGAGCCACAGCTGAGCTGCCAGGGCAGTGACACCACTGAAAGGGACAATTCCTGCTGGAACTGGGCAATTCCTGCTGGGACTGGGGCAATTCCTGCTGCAAAAGCAGCTCCCAGGGAAAAGCAGGAGGGCTTTGCAGCCTGATGGGATTTTAAAGCAGAGAGAAGACACAAAACCGTGGTGAGCACACCTGGGTGGCTCCCAGGGCTGCTTTAACTCACCAAATGCTGATTAAGAACCTATGGAATTTATCAAAGGATGCTTAAAAATCCTGCAGGAGCTGCCCAGGGCTCGCCAGGGCTTGCAGAGCTCAAGGTGGTGAAGCAGAGAGGATTAAAAAGTGACTTAATCCAGGCTGGGCTTGAGCCAGGAGGTGACACCAGGTGTACAAGGGCACTGCAGAGGAGCAAGGGCAGCAAAACATCCCCAGGGGAGGAATAAAAACTGCTTTTAAATGATTTAAACTGCTTTTAAATGATTTAAACTGCTTTTAAATGATTTAAACTGCTTTAAAATGACTTAAACTGTTTTAAAATGACTTAAACGGCTTTAAAACTACTTAAACTGCTTTAAAATGATTTTCAGTTCAGATATTATTGGGACAGCCCTCAGACTGCAGGGAAATGGGTGAGGTTTTACCCCCATTTTATGGGGTGCCATAAGGAAACCCCACTGTCACCCATCTCTAGCATGTCACAGGCCAGCACTGATTAAAATAATCCAGACAGTTTGTGTAATATAGAATACAAAAATAAATACAAAGCCCAGCTCAAGGGGACAGAAAGAGCAACAAACTTCAACTAAACATAATAAAAATGAGAGCACTGGGGTATCACAGCTAGCAAAGAGCTGGCTTTAAGTTAGAAATTTCTCTTCCTTTAAAAGCTTTTCAAACATTTTTCTTACAAACATTTTTTGCAATATATAATACTAAAATATTTTAAATAGATCAATATATCTATATAAAATATATACTTATATATATAGATAAAATATATAAAATATCTATAATATCTGTATTTATATATAGATAATAAATTTCTAAATACAGACCCAGCTCAAGGGACAGAAAGAGCAACAAATTTTAATTAAACATAATAGAAATGAAAGCACTTGGGTATTACAGTAAGACAAGAGCTGGTTTTAAGTTTAAAAGTTTCTCTTCCCCTAAAAGGTCTTCAAGCATTTTTATTAGAAACATTTTTTGTAATACATAACACTAAAAATATTTTCAATAGATCAATATATACCTATATAAAATATATACTTATATATAATTATATAGAAAAATATATATAATATATAAGAATATATTGATATATAATAATTATATATGAATAATAAATATTATTAATATATATGAATATATATAAATATATATGAATATAATATTATATATGAATATTATAAATATATAATATATATTATAAATTATATTTATAAAATATAATTATTTTATTATATAAATATAAAATTATTATATTATAAATATATTTTATATGAATATATAAATATATTAAAATAATATAACTCTATAAATATATAAATAAGTATAAGTAAATAATAAATAAATATATATATCTATCTCTAAATACAAAACCCAGCTCAAGGCAACAGAAAGAGCAACAAACTGCAATTAAACTTCAATTAAACACAATAAAAATGAGAGTACTGGGGTATCAACACCAGCTCTTGGCTAACTGTAAGTTAGAAAGTTTCTCTTCCCCTAAAAAGTCTTCAAACATTTTTATTATGAACAATTTTTGTAATATATAATAATTAAAATATTTTAAATATATCTATATATATAAATAATATAAATCTATAAATATATATATTTCTAGAATTATATTACTTATACATATATAGATATATTTTAAATATTTATAATATATAACTATATATATATCTAAATACACAGCCCAGCTCAAGGGGACAGAAAGAGCAACAAATTTGAATTAAACACAATAAAAATGAGGGCACCTGGGTACCACAGCCAAGAGCTGGTTTTAAGTTAGAAAAAGTTCTTCAAACATTTTTATTACAAAGATGTTTTGTAATACATAACACTAAAAATATTTTTAAATATAGCAATATTTATATAAATATATATTTTATATATAAATATATAAAATATACTCAAAAATATATATAAAATACGCCTCTAAATCCAAAACCCAGCTCAAGGGTACAGAAAGAAAAAACTTCAATAAAACACAATAAAAATGAGAGCACTGGGGTACCACGGGCAGCCAAGAGCTGGTTTTGGGGTAGAGAAAGTTCTTCAAACATTTTTATTTTGTAATACATAATACTAAAAATATTTTTAAATATACCTATATATAAATATAGATATTTTTATAGAGAAATATATTTAAAATATATATATCTCCAAATAGAAATATATATATATATCTCCAAATAGAAATATATATATAATAGATCTCCAACTGGAAATCTATATCTCCAAATAGAAAAGCCAGCTGAAGGGACAGAAAGCAAAAAGTTGAATTAAACACAATAAAAGTCAGAGCACTGCGGTATCACAGGCAGCCAAGAGCTGGGTTTGGGGTAGAGAAAGTTCTTCAAACATTTTTATTTTGTAATACATAATACTAAAAATATTTTTAAATATACCTATATATGAATACATATTTTTTATATAGAAATATATTTTAAAATATATATATAATAGATCTCCAAATAGAAATATATATATAATAGATCTCCAAATAGAAATATATATATAATAGATCTCCAAATAGAAATATATTTATATATATCTCCAAATAGAAATATATATATAATAGATCTCCAACTGGAAATCTATATCTCCAAATAGAAAAGCCAGCTGAAGGGGACAGAAAGCAAAAAGTTGAATTAAACACAATAAAAATGAGAGCACTGGGGTACCACGGGCAGCCAAGAGCTGGTTTTAGGTTAGAGAAAGTTCTTCAAACATTTTCATTTTGTAATACATAATACTAAAAATATTTTTAAATATATCTATATCTAAATATATATTTTTTTATATAGAAATATATTTTTAAATATATATATAATAGATCTCCAAATAGAAATATATATATCTCCAAATAGAAATATATATATAATAGATCTCCAAATAGAAATGTCTATATCTCCAAATAGAAAAGCCAGCTGAAGGGGACAGAAAGCAAAAAGTTGAATTAAACACAATAAAAGTCAGAGCACTGGGGTACCACAGGCAGCCAAGAGCTGGGTTTGAGTTCCAGCTCCTCTTCCCCTGCAAGGTTTTCTGACCTCTGGTGCAAGGAGAGGGAGAAGGGCAATGAGAGGAGCAGGAGATGCAATTAGCAGCAGAGGGTGTCATTAGGAGAGGCTGAAGGGCAGGGAGAACACCCTGGCTTGGATCCCAGAGCACCCCAGGGGGCTGAGCTGGGGGTCCTTCAAACGCCACCGAGCCCTGGCAGGGCACAGAGCCCTGTGCCAGCGCTGCCAGTGCCACCAGCGGGGTCCCAGTGCCACCAGTGGGGTCCCCAGTGCCACCAGCAGGGTCCCAGTGCCACCAGCAGGGTCCCAGTGCCCCCAGCGGGGTCCCCAGTGCCCCCAGCGGGGTCCCCAGTGCCACCAGCGGGGTGCCCAGTGCCACCAGCGGGGTGCCCAGCGCCACCAGCGGGGTCCCAGCGCCACCAGTGGGGTCCCCAGAGCCCCCAGCAGGGTCCCAGTGCCACCAGCGGGGTCCCCAGTGCCACCAGCGGGGTCCCCAGTGGGGTCCCAGTGCCCCCAGTGGGGTCCCAGTGCCACCAGCAGGGTCCCCAGTGGGGTCCCAGTGCCCCCAGTGGGGTCCCAGTGCCACCAGCAGGGTCCCCAGTGGGGTCCCAGTGCTCCCAGTGGGGTCCCAGTGCCACCAGCGGGGTCCCCTGGGGTCCCAATTCTCCCAGCAGGTTCCCAGTGCCCCTCGTCGGTGTCCCCAGTGCCCCCAGCAGGATCCCCAATGTCCCCATCAGGGGTTCCCAGTGCCCCCACTGAGGTCCTCAGTGCCACCAGTGGGATCCCAATTCCCACACTGGGATCCAAATTCCCCCAGCAGGATCCCAGTGCCCCCATTGGGGATCCCCAATTCCCCCAGCGGAGTCCCCAGTGCCTCCATCAGGGATCCCCAATTCCCCTATCAGGGTTCCCAGTGCCCCCATCAGGGATCCCCAATTTCCCCATCAGGAACCCAGTGCCCCTCATCGCGGTTCCCAGTGCCCCCCTCAGGATCCCCAATTCCCCCATCAGTGTCCCCAGTGTCCCTCCTCGGTGTCCCCAGTGCCCCCCTCAGGATCCCCAATTCCCGTCCCCAGGAGGGCCAGGTTGGCCCCCGGCCAGAGCAGCGCTGGGAGGGACCCCAAGGAGCCCCCACAAATTGCCCTGGCAGGAATTTGTGCCCCTGGCATGTGCCACCCTGCTGGGCTGGGCTGGGCCCCACCCACCCGTACGGGTCAAGGGTTGGACCCTCAGCTGCCATCTGAGCCCTGGGAATGTCCCCGAGGAGCCAGGAACCCATAAAACCCAACTGTGCACCTATGGAATGCCAGATCTGCACAGCAAAGGGGTCAGGAACTGATAATAAACCCAACTCTGCACACCAAAGGGGTCAGGAACCCATAAAAACCCAACTCTGCACACCAAAGGGGTCAGGAACTGATAAAACCCAATTGTGCACCTATGGAATGCCAGATCTGCACAGCAAAGGGGTCAGGAACCCATAAAAGCCCAGTTCTGCACCCATAAAAGCCCAATTCTGTACCCATAAAAGCCCAATTCTACACACCAAAGGAGCCAGGAACCCATAAAAACCCAATTCTGCACCTATTAAATGCCAATTCTGCACAACAAGGGGGTCAGAAACTCGTAAAAGCCCAATTCAGCACCAATAAAAGTCAAATTCTACAAACCAAAGGGATCAGGAACCGATAAAATCCAATTCTGAACCAAAATAAAAGCACAATTTTGCAAACCAAAGGAATCAATAAAAGCCCAGTTCTGCACACCAAAGGAGCCAGAACCCATAAAAACCCAATTCTGCACCTATAGAAGGCCAAATCTGCACACCAAAGGAGTCAGGAACTCATAAAAACCCAATTGTGCACCTATAAAATGCCAATCCTGCACACCAAAGGGGTAAAGAACCCATAAAAACCCAATTGTGCAAAGCAAAGGAACCAATAAAAGCCCAGTTCTGCAAATAAAAGGAGTCAGGAACTGATAAAAGTCCAATTCTGCAAGCCAAAGGAATCAATAAAAGCCTAATTCTGGAAACCTAAAGGAACCGATAAAAACCCAGTTCTGGAAACCAAAAAACTCAATAAAAGCCCAATTCTGCACCAATAAAAGCCCAGCTCTGCAAACCAAAGGAACCAATAAAAGCCCAGTTCTAGAAACAAAACAAACAAAAAAAAAAAGCCCAGTTCTGCACCCATAAAAGCCCAATTCTGCAAACCAAAAGAATCAATAAAGACCCGATTTTGCACCAATAAAAGCCCAATTCTGCAAACCAAATGATCCCATAAAAGCCCAGTTCTGGAAAAAAAAAAAAACAATAAGAGCCCAATTCTGCACCAATAAAACCCCAATTCTGCAAACCAAAGGAACCCATAAAAGCCCAGTTCTGGAAACCAAAAAACCCAATAAAACCCCAATTCTGCACCAATAAAAGCCAAGCTCTGCAAACAAAAGGAACCGATAAAAGCCCAATTCTGCCAACCCAAGAAATCCATAAAAGCCCAGTTGTGCCAACCCCAGCACTCCAGCCCGGCCCTGAGCTGAGCCCTGGGAGTTCCTGGAAGAGAAGCCAGCCTGGCTCCGGGACACACAGTTATTCCATGATGCCCACAAGAAATGAGTCACCTTTTATAAAAAATAAATAAATGAATAAAGTTTCCACCATCCTCCTTTCCTGCCTTGGGTGTTTACCCTGAGCTGGGCCAGTTTAACTCTGCCATCCTTGCTGATCATTAATTATAATTAAACATCCCCACATCCAGCAGGGAATGAAGAAAACCCAAACCCCTCCCAGCCCGGATATTTAACAGTCAAGTGAGTTCTGTGCTTCTCCTGTGGAAATGCAAAGCTCCACACCAAACCCAGCCCCTCACCTCACTTTAATACCAAGAGACGAGATCAGCTGCACTTTTTATCCTCTGAAATGGAAAAAAAAGCCACCCACACTCCCCACCCTGGCAGCTCCCACCCATCCAAACCAGTTCGTGCAGAATAATAAATCTCATTCTCAGCATCTCCCACTGCTCCGTTTGCCTTGAGAAGCTTCACGGGAGAACTCCGGGAAGAAAAGTGAAAGAATTCCGAAAAAACGAGGGGATGGGCGATGCTGGAGCACACCCAGGGCTCTGCCAATCCATAAATCCCAAAGTTTCCGTGCCCAGCTCGGTGCCAGCGCTGCAGCATCGCTGCAAACCCCCGAGCTCCGAGCCTCGGCTGGGCACAGAGGCCCCAGGAGCTGCTCCAGGGGTTCCAGCCGGGAAACTGGAGGCACAGAAATAAATGCAGGGGAGGCTGCAGCCCTGAGCGCAGCCAGCCCTGCCCAGCTGGGGCTGATGCGGAGCAGCCCAAAGCCCAAATTCCCCTCCCGGAGGCACCGAGCTGAGCCCCGAGATAACGGCGTTATCTGTCCGCGGTTTAACCCCGGCATTTCTGAGGGTTTCCGTGATGCTCCCGGTGATCGGCAGGAGCTGGAATTACCCCCAGTCCACTCGGGTATCTCACACACAATCCCCATCCATTGGGGTGTCACACACACAATCCCCATCCATTGGGGTGTCACACACACAATCCCCATCCATTGGGGTGTCACACACACAATCCCCATCCATTGGGGTGTCACACACACAATCCCCATCCATTGGGGTGTCACACACACAATCCCCATCCATTGGGGTGTCACACACACAATCCCCATCCGTTGGGGTATCTCACACACACCTGCCCCGGCAAACGCTTTGGGGGGACTCAAAGTCCTTGGGAGAACTTCTGCAGCACTTCCAGGGCGGGGAACGACGGGGGAATTACAAGGATGGGGGAATTTACAAGGATGGGGGAACTACAAGGATGGGAGAATTTACAAGGATGGGGGAATTTACAAGGATGGGGGAATTTACAAGGATGGGGGAATTATCTCAGCATCTCAGGGCAGCGATGCTGACTTGGTCCAGCAAGCCACAGCAGGGCACAGATGGGGATAACTGATCTAAAACAATGCCATTTTTTAGGAAATCGGGCGATTCCTCATCAGCCGCAGGTTACCATTAACACCGCACCGGGCACCGGGGCCAGAGCTGCGCTGCCCAAAGCGAAGCCCCGGGAACGGCGGCTCCGGAGGGACGGGAAGGACGTGACGGAGCGGGGAAGGGGCGAACCCCGCCAGGGAGCGGGGCTGTCCCGGGGGGCAGGAGCGGCTCGGAGAACAAAGGAACAGCCCGGGGGTGGCACGGCGACACCGGCTGGCAAAGGGCACGAGCGGCGCTGCCCCGGTAACCCCGCACAGCCCCGCCGGGAGCGCCCCCCGCATCCCCCCGAGCGGCACAGGATGCGCGCTCCCCCCGCGGTCCCGCACCTGAGCGTGGGGCCGATGCAGGCCGTGTCGGTGCTCTCGATCTCGCGCAGGATCCGCTCGTGCTCCGCCGCCGTCTCCAGGCTCTCCAGCTCCGCCATCTTCGGCCGCTCCATGGGGCCGCTCCACCTGCGCGGCCCCGCCCGGCCCGGCCCGGCCGGCAGCGGCACCGCCGGGGCTGCTCGGCCCCGCTCCGCCACCCGCGCGGGGCACCACGGGACATGTAGTGCGGGAGGGGCCCGCGCCGCGCGAGGAACCACGGGAGATGTAGTCCGGGAGCGGGGCTGGGCCGCGCGGCACCATGGGAGATGTAGTGCGGCAGGGGGCCGGGCCTGCGCGCCCGCTCCGCCCAGGGAGGGACGGACGGAGCAGCGCGGCCCCGGGACCGGAGGAGAGGCGGGCGATTGGGTGGGGAAGGTGTCGTACCCATCGAGGGGATAGAGCCCCGTGCCCTCCCCGTGAGGACAGAGCCCCGTGGCTTGGACATCTCCGTGAATGGCAGAGCCCCATGGCAGTCCCCGTATTGTACCCAGGAGAGGATACAGCCTCATGGCGCTGTCCTCATGTCCTCCTCGTGAGAGGACACAGCCCCATGGCACTGCCTCGTGTTGTACCCAGGAGAGGACACAGCCCCATGGCACTGTCCCCATGTTGTGCCCATGAAAGGACACAGCCCCATGGCACTGTCCCCTTGTCCTCCCAGCGAGAGGACACAGCCCCATGGCACTGTCCCTGTGCTGTACCCAGGAGAGGACAGAGCCCCACGGCGCTGTCCCCGTGTCCTCCCCATGAGAGGACACAGCCTCACGGCAGTGACACCGTTGTGACATCCCAGCAGGACAGAACCTGCGTCCCTGCCCCGAGCAGAGGCAGCCCCTGCTGCCCCTGCCCCATGCTGTCCCTCAGCCCCATAAGCAATGAGCAGTGACTGCAGTCCCAAAGTGTGTGAAAAACACCGCTGGGAAAAGCCGGTGTCCATAAAGGAAACAGAGGAGTCCTGTAGCTTTGTTCGGATGAAGGGAGAGGTCACCAGGCACAGCCTGCTGGGTTTTCTCTCTCTCTCACTTTCGGAGGGCGCAGCCTCCCTTTAATCCCAAACTCCCAGCCGTGCGTTGCCCCTTCCATTCCCCATTGCCAAGGAAGGTGCAGCTTTCCCCACCCGCCTGCTCCCCATCTCCCCTTGAACCCAGCATTTCACCCCAAAGTTTGGGAACTCCTGCTTTAGAGTGCAGCCCCGTCTGTTTCAGGAGTTGGGGTGTCCGGGTTCTGTGACAAACCCTTGAAATTAACCCCAAAGCGGCTTGAAATCAACCCCAAAGCTGAGGAACTCCCACTTGTCTGTTTCAGGAGTCAGGGTGAAATTAACCCCAAAGCTCAGGAAGTCCCATTTGTCTGTGTCAGGAGTCAGGGTGAAATTAGCCCCAAAGCTGAGGAACTCCCACTTGTCTGTTTCAGAAGTCAGGGTGAAATTAACCCCAAAGCTGAGGATGTCCCACTTGTCTGTGTCAGGAGTCTGGGTGAAATTAACCCCAAAATTCAGGAGCTCCCCCTTGTCAGTGTCAGGAGTTTGTCCGGGCTCTGTGACAAACTCTTGAGATTAACCCCAAAGCTCAGGAACTTCCACTTGTCTGTATCAGGAGTCTGTCTGGGCTCTGCAACAAACCCGCTGGTTGAAATTAACCCCAAAGTTCAGGAGCTCCCCCTTGACTGTGTCAGGAGTCTGTCCTGGCTCTGGGACAAACCTGCTGGTTGAAATTAACCCCAAATTCCAGGAGCTCCCACTTTTTTGTGTCAGGAGTCAGGGAAAAATTAACCCCAAATTTCAGGAGTTCCCCCTCGTCAATGTCAGGAGTCTGTCTCTGCTCTGTGACAAACCCTTGAAATGAACCCCAAATTTCAGGAGCTCCCCCTTGTCAGTGTCAGGAGTCTGTCTGCTCTGTGACAAACCAGCTGTCCGAGGTCACTGCAGTCATTGAGCCCCATCTCGGAGCTGCTCCCAGGCAGCCTCTCCCCCCGGAGAGGGTTCCTGTTATCAGTTCCTTGGGAAAACAGCGCTGGAATGTCCCGTTCCCAGCACACCTTATCAGGTGCTGGCCTTGCACGGGAATGCCACAGCGGGATGGGGAGCAGGAATCCCAGATTGTGGCACCACCGGGGGCTCTGCCTTTGCTTTTGTTGTTTCACCTTCTGAGATATAAATAAAATTCTCCAGTTGTGTGAGCACACCAGGGCCTCCCTCGGCGCTGCTTGTGAGGGTGGAACGCTGCTGGTGTAAATAATGTGGGATTATGGAATGGGTGGGGTTCGAAGGGACCAAAGATCATCTCGTTCCAACCTCCCTGCCAAGGGCAGGGACACTTCCATGGTCACTTTATGAAATGAGAAGGGGATAAAGGAACTCCCCAGAATGAGGCTCCAGGACTGGAACAACACAGGCAGAGCGAGGAGAGCCTGGTGAAAACTCAACAGTCATTAAGGTTGGAAAAGACCTTTAAGATCATCCAGTCCAACCACTCCTCAGCACTGCCACCACTGACCATGTCCCCTAGTGCCACATCCACAGGGCTCTGAAATCCCCCCAGGAATGGAGGCACCAGCCCTGGCCTTTCCATGGGGAAATTCCTCCCAGTGCCCACCCTGAGCTCCCCCGAGGCCGTTCCCTCTGCTCCTGTCCCTGTTCCCTGGGATAAGATCCCAAATCCCCCCGGCTGTGCCCTCCTGGCAGGAGCTGTGCAGAGCCACAAGGGCCCCCTGAGCCTCCTTTGCTCCAGGCTGAGCCCCTTCCCAGCTCCCTCAGGGATTCTGCAGCCCCTTCCCAGCTCCTCAGGGATTCTGCAGCCCCTTCCCAGCTCCCTCAGGGATTCTGCAGCCCCTTCCCAGCTCCTCAGGGATTCTGCAGCCCCTTCCCAGCTCCTCAGGGATTCTGCAGCCCCTTCCCAGCTCCTCAGGGATTCTGCAGCCCCTTCCCAGCTCCCTCAGGGATTCTCCAGCCCCTTCCTAGCTCCATTCCCTGCTCCTCACCACACTCCTGCTGCAGCTCCCTCAGCTCACACGGAGCTCACCAATTCTCCCCACCACTTCCCAAGCACAGTGTCACTTTGGGTGTGACACCAGGGAGATGTGTCCCCTGCCAGTGTCACCACGGGGATCTGTAGAAGCTTTCCTAGAACCAAGAATAGAAGAGGCACATCAGCAGCGGGAGGAATGGGGGTGAAAATTGCAGCGTGGATCCTGATCTGGGGCTGGATCAGGAGCTGCTCCCAGGGAAGCACTGCAGAGCCTCCACAGCTCCTCTGGAGCCTCCACAGGACCTTAAAGCCCATCCCATCCCACCCCTGCCATGGCAGGGACACCTCCCAGTGTCCCAGGTGGATCCAGCCCCAGTGTCCAGCCTGGCCTTGGGCACTGCCAGGGATCCAGGGGCAGCCACAGCAAATCTGGGAATTCCTTCCCAGGGCCTTCCTGCCCTCCCAGCCAGGAATTCCTCCCCAATATCCCACCTAAATCTCTCCTCTTTCAGTTTAAAACCATTTCCCCTGTCCTACCACTATCTGCCTGTATAAAAAGTTGCTCTCTCTCTATTTTTCACAGCATGGAAGGCTGCAGTAAGTTTTCCCTGGATCCTTCTCCTCTCCAGGTGAGCACCCCCAGCTTTCCCAGCCTGGCTCCAGAGCAGAGGAGCTCTGATGTTCAGATGTTTTGTTCTAACCCCCAAAGCATCTTTGGTTCCTCCTCTGGCCTGGTTTCAGCAGCTCCAGGTCCTCTCCAGGTCTGGGGCAGCTCTGCAGCTGGGGTCACACCTGGGCAGGGCAGAGGGGCAGAATCCCCTCCCTCAACCCCTGCTGCTGCTGAGGATGAGCTGAAGATGGGGTTGGCAAGGAACAGAAATCAAACGGTCCCCAAAACCCAAAGGGAACCCCATCCAACTGCTCCTCCCCAAGGTTGTGTGGCCACAGCATCACCCCAGCCTCATGTCCAGCTGATTCCCCACCACCACCTCCAGCTCTGCTCGGGATAAAATGTTCCATTCTGTAAGAAAAGCTCCACTCTTTGTCCCCAGCCTGTAGCATTTGTCACCTTCACATGAATATTCATTGCTGGCGTCTGCCTGGGATTTGTCCTCATTATTTGCTGCCACACAAACTTTGTCCCGTTTGAGAGCCTGTCCACAAGAAGTTGATTTATTTATTTCTTCTCCTCAGTCACTGCCATAACCCTGCTGAATGGGTATTGTTGGAATTTATTAATCAAATCATCAGGCAAGGCCAACACGGGTGTAGCAAAGATGGCTCACAATGCTAAAAAATGAGATTGGCTTTGCCTGACAGATTCCATTGGCCTTAAACCCTTCTGGCTGCCATTAACCCTTTTATGTTCCCTTAATTTCCTCCTAATGAAGCTCCAGATAATTGGGTTTTACAGAGCTGACAAGAGCCTGGTAATTCTTTAAAATCTCCCCCTTTTAATTGCTGACCTCGCAGTGTTTGCCAGGCCTCCAGAACTTCCCCAGTGGGCCAAAACTTCCTAAAAAATCCATGTGATGGGTCAGAGAGCTGGAGAAGCCTCGTGTGCAAGTTCCTCTCTGGTTCAACAATCAGCCTCTGTCCATGACTTCCCAAAGTCAGGAGCAGCTGTCCCAAGTCCCTGGAACAACACAATTCCCAGAATTTATTTCCTGTTTTGTTTTTAACTTCACAACCTCTTGCTTTTTGTGTTAATTTGGGGGTTTCACTTTGTGCTGTGGTTTGGTCAACTCCTGTCCTGCAACGTCTCCTGGCTTTTCTCCTTCCTTTTCCCCTTCTCCCTGCTGGATTTTCCAGTGGCTCCGTGCTCTCCTCCCCTCCATCCAGCAGCGACAGGCAGGCACGAGGCCAAGCCAGGCTTCAATCTGCTCTCTCCAGCGCCATTCAGGAAACATTTTCCCAGCGGATCACGGGTTTAGCCACAAATCCGGGAATTAACAGCGGGAAGAGAGGCTCAAACAAGGCCAGACCTGAACAACCCCTCCTGCAGATTCACTCAGGGGATCTCCCTGGGCAGGGCGCTCCTGTTGGGATGGGGAGCCCTGGAGCTGCTCCCCTGCTCCTCCCCTCCATGCCCAGCTCCTCCTGCTCTCCCTGCTGCCCTCACCAAGCCCCAGCTCCCAGCTGGGCACACTCAGGGCTCAGTTTCCCTCCCCAGAGCATGTGGAAGAGGTTTGACAGCCACTCCTGTGAGCCACAGAGCAGTTTGATAAGAGGATCCACGTTTACCCCTGAAAGAATTTCCTACCAAGGTCATTGACACAGAAACCAAGAAAGAAAGAAGGATAAATAAGAGAAACCTGCAACTGCCTGCTCCAATGAGCACTTTGTTTGTCTCTCATGACCAATGAGTAAGGGGCTTTGTTGGCCTCTTGTGGATTCATCCACAGAACCACAAAATAGTCCAGACTTCCAAATATTCCAGGCTCCACTAGCTGTTTCTGCAGGATAAATCCATGTTTTCCAGCCACAGCACTCAGTGCTTAAAGTCCTGCTCTGTGTTACATTTAAGGACTGAAATCCATTTTTAAGCCTAATATTCCAAGTATTCCACTCTTCCACAAGGTATTTCTGCAGGATACATCTACATTTTCCAGCCACAGCACTCAGTGCTTAAAGTCCTGCTCTGTGTTACATTTAAGGACTGAAATAAATTTTTAAGCCTAATATTTTAAGCCTAATATTCCAAATATTCCACTCTTCCACAAGGTATTTCTGCAGGATAAACCCATTTTCCAGCCACAGCACTCAGTGCTACATTTAAGGTCTGAAATCAGTTTTTAAGCTTAATATTTTTGTAGTGTTCCCCAAATCCCTGTTTGGGACATGCCTGGATGATCTGAATCACAACTTCTGTTTCCTCATGGATTTTATTCCAGCTTTTCATCTGGCTACAGGAAATTATTGTCTTGGGCAGACTGAAGATGGATTTCAGCCATGGAGTTCTGGCTTCAACCTTCACAGAATTCCCAGAATTCCCAGAATGACAAGGTTGGAAGAGACCTTCAAGAGACCTTCAACGAGTCCAACCCAGCCCCAACACCTTAACTAAAACCAACCTTTGTGAAGGATTTTTCAAATCTGAGTTCCTGCTTTCATTAAATCCAGCTCTGGGATCTCTGGTGGAGATTTGGGGTGAAGATCTTTTGGCAAGCTGTGCTGGGGTCTCTAAAGTGCTCCCAAATCCCACAAGAAGGGCTTAGCGCCATCGAGGCAGGATTTGAAGAGCTAAGAGGTGAATCCCACCCCAGGGCTGCTCCGTGTGGGAATTCTGTGCTTGGGCTGCAGGATGGCAAAGGAGGGGCCACAGCTGGTGAGTAGGAAGGAGATCCTCCCTCTCATCCTAGAATGGGAGAGATTTCCTCCCTGCAGGCTCCTCTTCTCCTCACAGCTGTGCGAGTGGGGCTCCTGCTGTGCCTCTCAGCCCATGCCACCCCATCCTATCCCATCCTATCCCATTATCCCATCCCATGCCATCCCATCCCACCCCATTATCCCATCCCATCGCATCCCATCCCATCCCATTATCCCATCCCATCCCATCCCATTATCCCATCCCATCCCATTATCCCATCCCATTATCCCATCCCATCCCATCCCATTATCCCATCCCATCCCATCCCATCCCATTATCCATCCCATCCCATCCCATCCCACCCCATCCCACCCCATTATCCCATCCCATCCCATCCCATCCCATTATCCCATCCCATCCCATCCCATCCCATCCATCCCATTATCCCATCCCATCCCATCCTCCCACCCCATCCCATCCCATTATCCCATCCCATCCCATCCCATCCCATCCCATCCCATCCCATCCCATTATCCCATCCCATCCCATCCATCCCACCCCATCCCATCCCATTATCCCATCCCATCCCACCCCATTATCCCATCCCATCCCATCCCATCCCACCCCATTATCCCATCCCATCCCATCCCATCCCATCCCATCCCATCCCATTATCCCATCCCATCCATCCCATCCCATCCCATCCCATCTCATATCCCATCCCATCCCATCCCATCCCATCCCATCCCATTATCCCATCCCATTATCCCATCCCATCCCATTATCCCATCCCATCCCATCCCACCCCATCCCATTATCCCATCCCATTATCCCATCCCATCCCATCCCATCCCACCCTCCTTCCCGCCAGGAATCCAGCTGGATGCAGCTGGAGCCGGGGTCAGTCCTCGGGCTGTCCTCGGGGGGTGACACAAGGAGCGGTGGGGACAGACACCAGGGGGTCCCACAGCCGGGGTGGCCTTCGGGCAACTCAGGAGTGAGGCCACACCCGCCCTGCCTGCAGCGCTGGGAGCCACGGGGACAAGTGACAGGGCCACCTCGGGAGCCACGGGGACAAGTGACAGGGCCACCTCGGGAGCCATGGCCACAGGGGCAAGTGACAGGGCCGCCTCGGGAGCCACGGGGACAAGTGACAGGGCCACCTCAGGAGCCACAGCCACGGGGACAAGTGACAGGGCCGCCTCGGGAGCCACAGCAATGGGGACAAGTGACGGGGCCACCTCGGGAGCCACAGCAAGGGTGACAACTGCCAGCCCCACCCTGCTGTGGAGCCACAGCCATGGTGACAACAGCCAGAGACACCTCAGGGGAGTCACGGCAATAGTGACAGCAGCCAGGGTCACCTCGGGAGTCACGGCAATGGTGACAGCAGCCAGGGTCACCTCGGGAGTCACGGCAATGGTGACAGCAGCCAGGGTCACCTCGGGAGTCACGGCAATGGTGACAACTGCCAGCCCCGCCCTGCTGTGGAGCCACAGCCACGGTGACAGCAGCCAGGGTCACCTCGGGAGCCGTGGCAACGGTGACAACAGCCAGGGACACCTTTAAAGCCACAGCCACGGTGACAACAGCCAAGGTGACAACTGCCAGCCCCGCCTTGCTGCAGGGCCACAGCCACAATGACAATAGGCAGGGCCACCTCGGGAGCCACATCAGTGGTGACAGCAGCCAAGGTCACCTGGGGTGGCTGCCAGCCCTGCTGCAGGGACAGAAACTCCCAGGGCCCCCCCTGAAAGCGACTGGTGCCAGTCCTGTGCCCCAGGAACTGAGAGGGTCCTCTCTAAGGAGCCCTGGCAGTGCCGCAGCAGGACAGTGTCACAGGGCAGTGTCACAGCAGGGCAGTGTCACAGCAGGGCAGTGTCACAGGGCAGTGTCACAGGGCAGTGTCACAGCAGGGCAGTGTCACAGGGCAGTGTCACAGGGCAGTGTCACAGGACAGTGTCACAGGGCAGTGCCACAGCAGGGCAGTGTCAGAGCAGGGCAGTGCCACAGCAGGGCAGTGTCACAGGGCAGTGTCAGAGCAGGACAGTGCCACAGCAGGGCAGTGTCAGAGCAGGGCAGTGTCACAGGGCAGTGTCACAGGGCAGTGTCACAGGGCAGTGCCACAGCAGGGCAGTGTCACAGGGCAGTGTCACAGGTCAGTGCCACAGCAGGGCAGTGTCAGAGCAGGGCAGTGTCACAGGGCAGTGTCACAGGGCAGTGTCAGAGCAGGGCAGTGTCACAGGGCAGTGTCACAGGTCAGTGCCACAGCAGGGCAGTGTCACCAGGCAGTGTCACAGGACAGTGTCACAGGGCAGCGTCACAGGGCAGTGCCACAGCAGGGCAGTGTCACAGGGCAGCGTCACAGGGCAGTGTCACAGGGCAGCGTCACAGGGCAGTGTCACAGCAGGGCAGTGTCACAGGGCAGTGTCACAGGGCAGTGCCACAGGGCAGTGTCACAGCAGGGCAGTGTCACAGCAGGACAGTGTCACAGGGCAGTGTCACAGGGCAGTGTCACAGGGCAGTGTCACAGCAGGGCAGTGCCACAGGGCAGTGTCACAGGACAGTGTCACAGGGCAGTGTCACAGGGCAGTGTCACAGGGCAGTGCCACAGGACAGTGTCACAGGGCAGTGTCACAGGACAGTGTCACAGGGCAGTGTCACAGCAGGACAGTGTCACAGGGCAGTGTCACAGGGCAGTGTCACAGGGCAGTGCCACAGGACAGTGTCACAGGGCAGTGCCACAGGACAGTGTCACAGGGCAGTGTCACAGCAGGACAGTGTCACAGGGCAGTGTCACAGGGCAGTGTCACAGGGCAGTGTCACAGCAGGGCAGTGTCACAGGGCAGTGTCACAGGGCAGTGTCACAGGGCAGTGTCACAGGACAGTGTCACAGCAGGGCAGTGTCACAGCAGGGCAGTGTCACAGGGCAGTGTCACAGGGCAGTGTCACAGGGCAGTGTCACAGGGCAGTGTCACAGCAGGGCAGTGTCACAGCAGGGCAGTGTCACAGGGCAGTGTCACAGGGCAGTGTCACAGGGCAGTGCCACAGCAGGGCAGTGTCACAGGGCAGTGTCACAGGGCAGTGTCACAGGGCAGTGTCAGAGCAGGGCAGTGTCACAGGGCAGTGTCACAGGGCAGTGTCACAGGGCAGTGCCACAGCAGGGCAGTGCCACAGGGCAGTGTCACAGCAGGACAGTGTCACAGGGCAGCGTCACAGCAGGGCAGTGCCAGCTCCACGGTGCTCCCACTGCCCTGGCATGGGGTTTCCCGCTGGAAGAGGTTCCCCCTGAGGGAATCCCCCTCAGATCTCTCTGGATTTTCGGTGTCACTGACACAACCAAAGCTGTACAAGTCTCCCAGGGCAGGGCTGGAGTGCCCATCCCCGCAGGGATCTCACAGCCCTGTGGCTGTGGCCCTTGGGGACAGGGGCAGTGCTGGCCCTGGCAGTGCTGGGATGCTTGGACTCACTGATCCCAGAGGCTTTTCCAGCCCTGAGGGTTCTGTGGTTCCCTGGCACCAAGGGAAGAGCCTGAGCCAGAGCCCGAGCCTGAGCACGGATGGAAGAGCTCTGTGGATTTGCTGCTGTTCCCTGTCCGGATCCAGGCCGAGAGGTGCCAGCCCCGCGTTCCCAGCGCCAGAGCGTTCCCTGGGACCTGTCCCTGTCACACCAGAGCGGGGCAGCGCAGCAAATCCCGCCGGGGCTTGGAGTGCAACGAGTGCCCCCAGCGCCGGCTGAAGGGATGCAGAGCAGCCCCGGGAATTGCAGAGCAGCCCCGGGAATTGCAGAGCAGCCCCGGGAATTGCAGAGCAGCCCCGGGAATTGCAGCAGAGCAGCCCCGGGAATTGCAGCAGAGCAGCCCCGGGAATGGCAGAGCAGCCTCGGGAATTGCAGAGCAGCCCCGGGAATTGCAGAGCAGCCCCGGGAATTGTAGCAGAGCAGCCCGGGAATTGCAGAGCAGCCCGGGAATTGCAGAGCAGCCCCGGGAATTGCAGAGCAGCCTCGGGAATTGCAGAGCAGCCTCGGGAATTGCAGAGCAGCCTCGGGAATGGCAGAGCAGCCCCGGGAATTGTAGCAGAGCAGCCCCGGGAATGGCAGAGCAGCCCCGGGATGCAGAGCAGCCCCGGGAATTGTAGCAGAGCAGCCTCGGGAATTGCAGAGCAGCCTCGGGAATTGCAGAGCAGCCTCGGGAATGGCAGAGCAGCCCCGGGAATTGTAGCAGAGCAGCCCCGGGAATTGCAGAGCAGCCCCGGGAATGGCAGAGCAGCCCCGGGATGCAGAGCAGCCCCGGGAATTGTAGCAGAGCAGCCTCGGGAATTGCAGAGCAGCCCCGGGAATTGCAGAGCAGCCCCGGGAATTGCAGAGCAGCCCCGGGAATTGTAGCAGAGCAGCCCCGGGAATTGCAGAGCCCGATCTCCCCTGGGAGCGGCTGGAATGGGATTCCCAGAGCAGCTGCGGCTGCCCCGGGTCCCTGGGAATGCTCCAGGCCGGGCTGGACAGGGCTTGGAGCAACCTGGGGCCGCAGGAGGTGTCCCTGCCCTGGGATGAGATGATCTTTAAGATCCCTTCCAACCCAAACTATTCTGGGATTCCATGATCATTTCTCTGGTCTCCAGTTCCAGCTCTGGGCTCGTTTGGTCATCACTTCCCTCCCACTGATTTTTAATTTTTAAAAAATTTAATTTAGCAGGAGCAACTTTTAGCAGCTAAAAATAAAATCCTTTGGGTTGGGAGCCGCCTTAAAGCCCATCCCATTCCAACTCCTACCGTGAGCAGGAGCACCTTCCAAAGGCAATTCCAAGTCTCCTTGAACACCTGCAGGGGTCAGGGATGTCCTGATGCAGAGCTGGGCTGCTGGAAGGGCAGTCCAGCAAACGCTGCCCATTTCCAGCCCCTGTGGGTGCCAGCCTGGGAAGCAGGGCAGCAATCCTGATGGATGCAGGAGACTGGAGCTGCCAAAGTGGGAATGGGGAACCTGCAGTGACTGAAGCAAGTTCTGCCATCAAGAAGCTACTTGTGAAAAAAATACACATTTGCTGTCTTTTTTTTTTTTTCTTTTTTGCTGATGATCTTAATTTCGCTGAATGTGTAAGATTTGCTTTAGCAAAACAAATAGCGCTCTTGGGTTTTTGCCACGCCATGAATTTTTAATGCTTTATTAGAGTGCTGCAGGGTTCCAGCCCAGTCTGTGGCTGCTTAATTGAGTGAAATCCCACTCCATTACCTGCCTGGAACCATCTGGCCTGGCACTGAACAGCTGGGAATGCAAGCCCTGCTGCCAGCTCCTTCCATACAAACCAGGTATTCCTTGGAAAAACCCTCCCTGGAAGTCGTCTGCACCATCATGCACAGAGCTGTTTATTTTTTTAAAGGATTTTAGGGCATTTTGAGATCAGAGAGGGCTTTTACTCCCTAGTAAAGCATTAGTGCTGGGTGCCAAAAGTCGGGATTGCAGAGGGAAAAGGGGAGGGAAGGCTTTGGTGCCCTGCAGGAGCGGCAGGTGGGCACAGGGCTGGGCAGGCCCAATAAAAGGCAATTTACATCTGCGGGGGAAAAAAATTAAAAATATATTTTTAAAAATATATACTTTTAAATTTTTTTTAAAGATTAAAAATTTGATTTAAAAATATTTGAAAAATATGTTGAAAAGTGCATTGAATAAACGTAACGGGGAAAGGCCAAGGAAGGCTGCGTTGTGGGCAGGCGAGGCCCGGCGCTCTAGGGACGCAGCCACATTTCCAGATCCGGTCCTGCTCGCGCTCGTTGCTGGCTCCGATCCCGGTCCCGTGGCTGTTCCTGGTGCCGGGCTCATTCCCGGTCCCGGTCCCGTTCCCGTCCCTTTTCCCGGTCCCGGTCCCGTTCCCGCCCCTCACGGAAGCCGCCCCCCTCACAGCGGCCGCCAGGGGGCGCCCCGCTCCGACCACGCCCCCCGAGCGCGCAGCGGGCCGAGCCCTCTGGGGCCGACCAATCAGAGCCGGCGGCGCTGCCCGCGCGCTCCGAGCGGCCATTCACCAAGCGGCGGGGGCATGAATGGGGCAGGTCACGTGGGCAGGCGCGTTCCACGCCCCCTCCGCTGGGTTCCGGGATGGAGCGGGCACCGGGAGCGGGGCTGGGATCGGGATCGGGGTCGGGATCAGGATCAGGATCAGGATCAGGATCAGGATCAGGATCAGGATCAGGATCGGGAGCGGGATCGGGATCAGGGTCGGGGTCAGGTTCGGGATCGGGAGCGCGATCGGGGTCGGGAGCGGGACCGGTACCGGGTCGCTGGGCCGCCACCGCCTGCGTGGTAACGGGCGCTTCCCGCGGCTTCGGCCGCAGCCTGGCGCGGCTGCTGGCGCCGCAGCTCGGGCCCGGCTCGGTGCTGATGCTGCTGGCGCGCTCCGGGGATGCCCTGGCCGAGCTGGCGGCCGAGCTGCGCGCCGGGGCCACCGGCAGTGCCACCGGCAGTGCCACCGGCTGTGCCACCGGCGGTGCCACCGGGAGCAGCGAGCTGCTGGTGCAGTGCGTGCCCGCTGACCTGGGCTCCGAGGAGGGGCTGCGGAGGGCGGGCGCCGCCCTGCGGGAGCTGCTGCGGGACTCGTCCTTCGGCCGCCTGCTGCTGGTCAACAACGCCGGTACGACACCGCTGTCCCCGCCTGTGCCCTCCCCGAGCCGCTGCCCTCCGCCCCCGGGGACAGCCGGGGCAGCCCCGCGCGGCTCCGGGCTTGGGGTGCCGGCAAATGCCTCAAAAGAGAAAAGGAGCTGCGAGATTTCACCTTGTCCCGGCGGGGGTTTGTTAAAGGAATTAATTGAGGGGGTACCCGGCAGTGCTTTGCTGCTCCCAAGGTTTTGCTGTGCCAGTTGCCCTCCTGCACCTTCTCATGCCCCTGTTCCCCAAATCCGGACCTTCAGACAAATTTCGAGCCCCACCTTGTGGGTCCTTCCTTGTGCCTTTAGTGCCTTCAGTGCCCTTTTTATCCATATTGGCTTTAAATCAGCCCTGGGTTCCACAGGGGCTCCAGGATTTGGAGCTGCACTGGCACAGGGCCCGTGGTGGCCCTTGGGGACATTGTGCTCCAGGCTGGCAGCTGTTTGTGTTGGCCCGGGGGTGGCAGGGCAGGTCTCTGTCCCCTGACACTGCTGGGTCACTGTGACCCGAAATGGGCCGGGCTGGGCTCCTCAGGCTGCTGTGGGACCTGGCAGGGGCTGGGCCCCAAAGCTCTGGGAGTGTTGGGTGTGGAACGTGGCAGCCAAAGGGACCTGCTCTGGGGTTGATCCCATCTGTTAGAACTCATTTTCCATCTTTCTGGAGGTGTCCAAGGCCAGGCTGGACCCTGGGGCTTGGAGCACCCTGGGACAGTGGAAGGACATTCTTTAAGACCCCCCCCACCCCAACCCATTCCACATTTGCTATTCCCAGGCTCCTTGGGAGACATCTCCAAATCCTTCTTGGACCTCACCGACCTGGAGGAGATCAACTCCTACTTCTCCTTCAACATCAGCTCTGCCCTCTGCCTGACCTCCACGGCCCTGAGGGCCTTTGGGGCACGGCCTGGCTGCAGCAGGACCGTGGTGAACATCTCATCCCTGTGTGCCCTGGAGCCCTTCCCCAGCTGGGCCCTGTACTGCTCTGGGAAGGCTGCCAGGGACATGATGTTCCGTGTGCTGGCCCTGGAGGAGCCCGGAGTCCGTGTGCTCAACTATGCCCCGGGTGAGGAGAGCAGCTCCCTGCTGCCTGTCCGCCTTCTCCTGCCTTTGGGATGGGCATTCCTGCAGCCCAGCCCTGCTCCTGCCCCTCCAGCCCCCAGCAGCACAGGTGGGAGGCCAGTTCCCTGTGCTGGACTCAAAGGCCATCTCCCAGCTGGCTTTTCCATCAGGATCGTGGAATTCCAGCCTGGGTTGGGGGCAAGAGACTTGAAAACCCATCCCATTATCCCATGGCATCCCATTATCCCATCCCATTATCCCATGCCATCCCATTATCCCCATTATCCCATTATCCCATTATCCCACCCCATCCATGGGCAGGGACACCCATGGGTGCCACTATCCCAGTGTCCAGCCTGGCCTGGACACTGCCAGGGATCCAGGGGCAGCCACAGCAAATCTGGGAATTGCAGCCCAGGCAGGAATTCCTTGCCAAGATCCCAGCCCAATGTCCCCTTTCCCAGTGGGAGCCATTCCCTGGCTCCTGTCCCTGCAGGCCTTGTCCCCAGTCCCTCTGCAGCTCTCCTGGAGCCCCTCCAGGGACTCTGAGGATTCCCTGGATTTTCCTCTCTCCTGAAGTGAATTTTTTGTGTGATTTTCCCTTTTCCCAGGGCCCCTGGACACGGACATGCAGCTCCTGGCCCGGAGCAGGACTGGGGACCCTGGGCTGCGCCAGCACTTCCAGAGGCTGCAGGAGCAGGGGCAGCTCATCCCGAGCTCTGTGTCAGCCCAGAAGCTGCTCCAGCTCCTGCAGGAGGATTCCTTTCCCTCTGGAGCACACGTGGATTTCTTTGACATCTGAGCTCCTCCACTTTCCTCTCCCTGCTTTGCTTCCAGCTGAGCCTTTCCCTGGTGCCTCCAGCGGGACCTTGTTCGAATCCTGGGATCTGGGAAGCCTTTAAGGACTCCTCTGTGTGCCTTGTGGTGCCCTTTTTGGTCTCTGTGTGCCTTGTGGTGCCCTTTTTGGTCTCTCTGTGCCTTGTGGTGCCCTTGTGGGGCTGGGCAGCAGCTCCTGCTGCTGAGCCCTCACTGGCAGGGCTGTAATCCCTCTCTCCCAGGGATTTGGGATTTGTGCTGGTGGAATTGCCCTGGAAGGCTCAAACTCAGGAGTTTGTGGGAGCCAAAGGCACACAAAGGCTGTGCCAGCCCCACAGAGGCCCCAGCAGGAGCTGTGTCCCCAAGGAGCCATTCCTGGGCTGGGGATGTCCCCTGGGTGGTGTTTGAGGGTGCCCAGGATGAGGGAAGAGATGAGAATCTTGATTCCATGTTCAGAAGGCTGATTTATTATTTTATGATATGATATGATACACTATATTATATGAAAATTATATACTAAAACTATACTAAAGAAAAGAGAAAGGAGACATCAGAAGGGTAGAAAGGAATAATATAAATAATAAATAATAAATGATAAAATCTTGTGGCTGACCAGAGTCCCACACGGCTGGACTGGGATTGGTCATTAATTAAAAACAATTCACATGGAACCAATCAGAGATGCTCCTGTTGATGAGCAAGCTCCAGAGCACATTCCAAGCAATCAGGTAATTCTTGTTTACATTTATTTTCTGAGGCTTCTCAGGAGGAAAATCCTGCCAAGGGATTTTCCAGGAAATATCAGTGACAATCCCTGCATCCCTGGCTCTGTCCCTGCTCACCCGGGGCTCCTGCAGGGCTGGGCTGGGCTGGGTTCTGGTTAAAGAGGAGCAGCAAAGCCTCTCCCGGTGCTCTTCCCCAACCAGGAACCACCAGGAGAGGGAGCAGCCTTGGAGGAATTGGGAATTTTGGGAGCCTGGCTGGGAGCAGCAGCTCAGAAACTGAGCAAAGCTCCCAGCAAAGGCACAGCCCTGAGCTCCTGCCCTGCTGCCCTTGCAGGGTTTGGGTCCAAGCCTTGCTCTGGGGCTTCAGCCCCTCCCTTTTAACTATTTGTGGGGTGGTTTTTGGTCATTTTTCCTTCAGATTGCAGCAGGCACAGACACACAGAGACTTTTCCTCTGGAAAGCTGAGGCAGAAAATTGTTTTGAAGCCCTGAAATGTGCCCTGGAAATGCCCCTCTGTGCCTCCTCCACCCCAACCCTGCAGCTCAGATTTTGTCCCCCTGGCTCTCCAATCATTAAAATTCTAAAATCATCCGATCCTGAATCCTGTCTGCTCTGGGGTTTCTGCTGTGCCTTTGGGGGCGGGTGAATTCCTGCCAGGGAGGGAGGAGGATCCTGGGTCGAGCCTGGCTTCACCCAGCAAGGCACCAGAATTCCCTCCTGGATTCCTGTCTCCCCTCTCTGAGCCCTTTCATTAATTCTGTGCTCATTTATCCTGCCAAGCTCCTAAATCCCCCCATCCCCAGCCAGCCCTGCTGCCTGCTCTCAGCTTTCCTCCCTGCCTGGGACTTTTCATTAGCAAAAATCCCTCTGAGCTCCCAGCCCTGGCCTGGGGAATGTTGGATTTGATTCCTGCTGGGGTTTAGGGGCTGGGAAGTCTCCCTGGGCTGGCTGCTGCTGAAAATTCCCCTTCTCCTCACCTGCATCCCTGGGCTTTTCCCATCCCCTCTTGGGCAGGAATATTTTGGGATCTGGCTCTCTGCATAAAATAACGTCAGGGCTTCCCAAGATCCCAATTTTCCTGTCCTCTGGGCATCCCTGGCTCCTGTCCCTCTGTCCTTTGTTCCAGGCCCTCTCCAGCTCTCCTGGAGCCCCTTTAGGGATTTTGAATGTTCCCTGGAATTTTCCTTTCTCCAGGGGAAATTCCCAGCTCTGCCAGCCTGGCTCCAGAATCCTGGAATGGTTTGGGTTGGAATGGACCTTAAATCCCATTCTATTCCCACCTCATCCATGGCAGGGACACCTCCCACTGTCCCAGGTGGATCCAGCCTGGCCTTGGGCACTGCCAGGGATCCAGGGGCAGCCACAGCAAATCTGGGAATTGCAGCCCAGGCAGGAATTCCTTGCCAAGATCCCAGCCCAATGTCCCCTTTCCCAGTGGGAGCCATTCCCTGGCTCCTGTCCCTGCAGGCCTTGTCCCCAGTCCCTCTGCAGCTCTCCTGGAGCCCCTCCAGGCCCTGCCAGGGGCTCTGAGCTCTGCCTGGAGCCTTCCCTTCTCCAGGGGAACATCCCCAGCTCTGCCAGCCTGGCTCCAGAGCAGCTCCAGGGTCTCCTCTCTCCCTGCTGGGACAGGTCCATGTCCCCTGTGCTGGCCCTGGCTCATTTTCAGGGACCATTCAACAGGTACCAATGTCCCCTGGGTGTCACCACTGCGGGGTGTCAGCATCCCCTGGGTGTTGGAACCCTGGTCACTGAGAATTTCAGCCTTTCTGTGCTGCCAGGCTCTGACCCCCAGGAGAACCCTGCATTGACCTGAGGCCCTGGAGAAGCTTCCAGAATAGAATGGCAGAACTGGGATTGTGGGTGTGGAGTTTGAATAGAGGTGTGTGATATCACAGGGTGGGAAACTCAGAGTTTAGGGTTTAGGATATAGAGATGTAAATAGAGCAAGATGGAGGGTTTGGGGCAGAGGCTCCTTCTCCTTCTCTGGTTTGGGGGTTTTGTGTCATTGGATAAAAAGTCCCCATTGCAGGCCATGGGTGGTTGGTTATTGGGTTAAAAGTTAAAATAATTCAGATGTCATTTCTTAATTGGACAGTTTATCCTTAAAAGGCCTTGGAGAGAGAGATGGGGCTCCATTTTTGGCTTGTGAGAGTGCAGTGCTGCAGAACTCAGGGTCTGTGAGACTGTGACAGAGATAAGAACTGATAAACAGCTGGGTCCAAACAAGAAATTCCATCTACACATTTAATCCCGACCTTGGCAAGAAGAAATTAAGACTCCACACCTGGGTACCAACATCCATGAGGTACCAGCACTCCCAGGTGCCAGCATCCTCTGGGCATCACCATTCCCTGGGTACCAATCCTCCAGGTACCTGCATCCCCCTGGGTGCCAGCATCCCCCATGGACCAGCACCTTTGGGTACCAGCATCCCCTGGGTACCAGCACCTTTGGGTACCAGCACCTTTGGGTACCAGCATCCCCTGGGTACCAGCACCTTTGGGTACCAGCACCTTTGGGTACCAGCATCCCCTGGGTACCAGCACCTTTGGGTACCAGCATCCCCTGGGTACCAGCACCTTTGGGTACCAGCATCCCTTGGGTATCAGCATCGCTTGGGTATCAGCATCCCCTGGGTACCAGCACCTTTGGGTACCAGCATCCCCTGGGTACCAGCATCCCTTGGGTACCAGCATGCCCTGGGTACCAGCATCCCTTGGGTACCAGCACCTTTGGGTACCAGCACCTCTGGGTACCAACATCCCCTGGGTACCAGCATCCCCTGGGTACCAGCACCTTTGGGTACCAGCATCCCCTGGGTACCAGCACCTTTGGATACCAGCATCCCTTGGGTACCAGCATCCCCTGGGTACCAGCACCTTTGGGTACCAGCATCCCCTGGGTGCCAGCATCACTGCGGGTGCCAGGGTTCTCTGGGTACCAGCATTCCCTGGGTTCTGGAGTTCCCGGGAGCCAGCCCGTGTCCCGGGGGTGTTGCGGGATGAGAAGACGAAATGCCACAATAACTTTTCTTTCCCTTTCCCGGCATTTTCTGTCACCAGCTGAGGGCGTCCCGAGAGCGGGGAACAGAGCCCGGGAATGCCTCTGGAAAAGCAGCGGGGTATGGGGAGGGGATGGAGCGGGGTTCCAGCCTCCTCCTGCCTCCACACCCATCCTTTGGCATCATTTCATAGTTAGGGATCCGCGTCCCCTCGCCGGGGGCTTTGCCAGAGGCTCGAGGAGGGAAAATACAAAAGGGTTTTAAAAATAAAGGAGTTTGGAACTCTGCAGAGCTCTCCTAATTCCCACAGCTCACCTGGGCAGGTGTGTCCCCATGGATCCGTGTGTCCCCTGGGGAGCCACGGGATTTGGGCAGCGCTGTGTCCTGGGCTAGGGGTGAACCCTGCAGGGAGCGAGCCCAAAACGAGCTCTCCTACATCTTCTCCTTCTCCTTCTCCTTCTCCTTCTCCTTCTCCTTCTCCTTCTCCTTCTCCTTCTCCTTCTCCTTCTCCTTCTCCTTCTCCTTCTCCTTCTCCTTCTCCTTCTCCTCCATGGGTTTGGGTGGTTTTGTGTCATTGGATAAAAAGTCCCCATTGCAGGCCATGGGGTTAAAAGTAAAAATAATTCAGGTGTCATTTCTTACCTGGACAGTTTATCTGTACAAGGCCTTGTAGAGAGAGGGATTCCTGCTGGAAATTGAGGACAGCTTTCAAGCCCAAAACCCCTCCAGCCCTGGGGTGTCCCCCAGGCAGTTCTGATACCCCCCAAATCCCACAACTTCCCACCCTGCCTCCTGCAGCAAATCCCTGTGCAGGGCATTTTGTCCCTTTTCCCTCTTTCCTCCCCTTTTCCTTCCCCCTGAGCAGGGAGATAAAGCTGCAGCAGGAGCTGTGCAGGTGCCTCCTGGGCTGAAATCCCTAAAAAACGCTACAGAGAGCCCCGAGCTGGCCTCAGGAGCAGTTTGGGGCAGGAGGGGATGGCTCTGTGCCGTGCTTTGGGGTGACATTGCCCCCTCCCCGTGCTGAGGACACACTGTGCCCTTTGTCCCCGTGCTGGGCTGGGCTGAGCCGGCTCAGGCAGGAGCCAAAGCCGGGGCTGGGTTTTGTTGTGAGCAGGGCTGGGGCCCAGCAGCACCTAAAGCCCCTAAATCCCCCCAAAATGAAACCCAGCTCACCCCTGACCCCTCCCAGAGCCAGGCAGCTGCCCTGGCTCAGCAGAGAGCTCCTGTGCCCCTCCTGAGAGCTTTCCCAGCTCGGGGAGAGGCCACCTCCCTTTCCCTGAGCCCTGAACTGCTGAGCTTGGCTTTTCCAGCCCCTTTGTGCCCGGGGCCAAAGGTGCAGGAGCTGCTCCCCTGCCAGGGGAATGGCACTGAGGGACCCAGGATGGCACTGAAGGACCCAGGAGCTGCTCCCCTGCCAGGGGGGATGGCACTAAAATACCCAAAACAACACGAGTGCCCACACCAAGGTGGAAAAAGGAAAGTTTATTTTCTGATTCCAGCATTTACAGATCTCCAAAAGTGACAGTGGATTGGAGGGTGACAGTGCCACCTCTCCAATGACACTGGACAAACCCAACAGCCCATCAGATTTCTCCTCCTCTATAAAAGAATGCAAAACTATAAGTTATTTACAGAAAGTGTGTGAGGAAGTTTGTTACAAGGGTGTAAACATCAGAAGGCTTAGAAAACCTTAAATATCAGGGGGAAAGGGCTGGGGGTGCCCACACAGGGACTCCCACCCTGCAGGGCCCGGGGATGCCCCTGGAGACACATCCACCATCCAAAGGCCCAAAGGAGCTGTTTGGGATGTCCTGGAGCTGCAGTGGGATGTGCAGGAGTGAACGTGAGTGTGTTGGAACAACAAATCCCTTCCTGCTGAGCTGGGTCCTCACAGAGGCTCCTCCTGGGGGCTGGAACCCCTGCACGTCCCCCTCCTGTCCCTCTGTCCATCCTTGCTCTCAGCCCTGTGAGCCATGTCCAGCCACGTCCCCTCCTCGCTGTCCCCTGGCTTTGGTGGTCTCAGAAGCAGCTCCAGCACTGGGGGGCTCTGCCCTCAGGTGAGGCCACACCTGAGAGCTGCCCCAGTGTGGCTGATGGCAAGGCAAGGTGGGGAATTGTGTCCCTGTGCCCCTCCCTCAGGTGAGAGCCCACCTGCAGAGCTGCCCCAGCCCTGGGGCCAACAGCAGGAGGACGGGGGCTGCTGCAGAGAGAGCCCAGAGGAGCCCCGGAGCTGCTGCAGGGCTGGAGCCCCTCTGCTCTGGAGCCAGGCTGGCAGAGCTGGGAATGTTCCTCCCCTGGAGAAGGGAAGGCTCCAGGAGAGCTCAGAGCCCCTGGCAGGGCCTGGAGGGGCTCCAGGAGAGCTGCAGAGGGACTGGGGACAAGGCCTGCAGGGACAGGAGCCAGGGAATGGCTCCCACTGGGAAGGGGACATTGGGCTGGGATCTTGGCAAGGAATTCCTGCCTGGGCTGCAAATTCCCATTTGCTGTGGCTGCCCCTGGATCCCTGGCAGTGCCCAAGGCCAGGCTGGACACTGGGCTTGGATCCACCTGGGATCATGGAATCATCCTCCTGCCCATGGATGGGGATGGAATAGGGAATGGGATTTAGGGTCCTTCCCAACCCAAACCATTCCATGGATCCTCTCAGGTCCTTCTCCCCCACTGCCTCTCTCCAGGGGGATTTCTGTGCTTCCAGCATCTCCTGCTGTGACAATTCCCTGCAATGACTCTCCTGGTCCATGGCACAGGAGCAGCTCCCTGCTGGGTTCCCAGGAATCCAGGGATTGATCCCATCCTGAGGCTGCTGGAGCTCCAGGGATGCCCAGGGAGGGATTTTCCCTGCAGGGCCAGGAGCTGCATCAGATCCTCTGGGTCCCTCCCCCCATCCTGTGGATTCCTGGGATGGAATTGTTTCCCATTGGGGCATTCCCATGTGGAATATGGAATTCTTCCCATTGGGACATTCCAGGATTAATATTTGGAATATGGAATTCTTCTCATTGGGATATTCCAGGATTCCCATGTGGAATATGGAATTCTTCTGATCAGGAAATTCCAGAATTCTGGTGTGGAATATGGAATTCTTCCTATTGGGGCATTTCAGGATTCATATTTGGAATATGGAATTCTTCCCATCAGAGCATTCCAGGAATCCCATGTGGAATATGGAATTCTTCTGATCAGGAAATTCCAGAATTCTGGTGTGGAATATGGATTTTTCCCATTGGGACATTCCAGAATTCCTCCTCCACCTGGGACAGTGGGAGGTGTCCCTGCCCATGGAACTGGATGATCCTTGAGGTCCCCCCATCCCAAAGGCTTTGCTGGGTCAGGGGGCCCCATTAATGGGTAACGAGGCCAGTGAGGAGCTCACAGATTAACCCAGGCCTGAGGCAGAGCAGAGCTCTGGGCTGAGCTGTCCTGGCCCACAGAGCTTCCCGCCTTAATGATAATTAGTTAGTTTGACTGTGGAGGTTAATGAGGAGCACTGCAGAAAACGATCTGTGATTAATTAAACACCTTGAGCTGTGCAGGCACAGCAGCTGAGCTGGGCCGGAGCTGAGCTGGGCCTTGGGATGGATCCAAGCTGGGACCAGGGCTGGATCCAAGCTAGGCCTAGGGCTGGATCCAAACTGGGCCTAGGGCTGGATCCAAGCTGGGCCTAGGGATGGATCCAAGCTGGGCCTAGGGATGGATTTAATGTGGGATTAGGGCTGGATCCAAACTGGGCCTAGGGCTGGATCCAAGCTGGGCCTAGGGATGGATTTAATGTGGGCCTTGGGCTGGATCCAAGCTGGGCCTAGGGCTGGATCCAAGCTGGGCCCAGGGCTGGATCCAAGCTGGGCCTAGGGCTGGATCCAAACTGGGGCTAGGGATGAATCCTGACTTTGGTATCACTCCTGGAGCTGGTCTGGACCAGCCAATCCCACCAGGGGCTGGAGTGGGCCCTGCAGACCTACAGCCACCACCATCCCAGTGGGAAAAGCTGCAGAAATTTGTTTTCCCTTGGTTTTTCCATACACGTCCCCAAAGCCAGACTCTGTCTTTTCCAGCCTGGTGCCTTTCAAGCCTCTTTCCCTGAATCCTGGAATCCCACAAGGGTTTGGCTTGGAATGGACCTTAAAGCTCATCCAGCCCCAACCCCCTGCCATAGGCAGCAGTTTTTAAAACACTTCTCTATTACCCCATCTCTAAATAAATAAAAACCTTAATCCAACGCCAGGTGAGCCAGCACATCCAGCACACCTGCACTCCTCATCCTCTACCTGCCCTCAAAACCTTCCTGAGCATGGGATGATCCCAGAGGATCCCTGGCATTCCCAGCCTGTTGGGGTCCAGGCAGGCTCAGGAAGATCCCAGCTCCGAGTTCAGACAGAAACGGAGAGAAAACCATGCCCATCCCCCCTGTGCTGGTAATCCCAGTGAAACCCTGTCCTTCCAGGATGTTAGGATGCCAAGAGACCCTGAAGGATCCTCAGCTCTGGGTTCAGACAGAAAAAGGGACCAAGTTCCCATCGCTCCTGTGCTGGTGGCTCAGCCCTTCCCGAGCACGGACAATCCCATGGGATGAATTCCTGGCATTCCCATGCTGCTGCTATCCCGCTGCCGGCAGGCTCTGGAAGATCCCAGCTCTGAGCTCAGGCAGAAAGGGAGAGAAAACCATGCCCATCCCTGCCGTGCTGGTAATCCAAACGAATTCCCGTCCTTCCATCCTGTTGGAAGATCCCAGCTCCAAGTTCAAGCAGGAAGGACGATCCCCCCCC